>JASSUY010019850.1:0-19414 GCA_032466535.1 Forpus xanthops
GTTATACCTTAGTTACTAAACTGTTCTTATCTCAACCTGTGGGAGTTGCATTCTTTTGATTTTCCTCCCCATCCCCTTGGACTGAGGAAGAAAGAGGGGGGAGTGAGTGAGAGAGCGACTGCATGAGTTTGGGAGCCTCAAACCTTGACATCAGTGAATAGAGATTAATGACCTCATTAGGAATATGTGAGCATCTAACGTTGTCTTTTGCACTTGTATTCTATCAACAATGGGTAGACCATGCCAAAAATATCCTGAACTTTCCCTGAAATGCAGCTACATGCCATTTCCTCATGTCCTTCTCAGAGAGAGAAGATCAGCACCCCCCCTTGAGGAAGCTGCAAACTGCAATGAGATCACTCCTCAGCCTTCCCTTCTCCAAGCTGAACAATCCAAGTGATCCCAAATGCTCCTTATGAGTTTTGCCCTTGAAACCTTTCACTGTCTTTGTTGCCTCCTCTGAACACACTCTAACAGTTTTATGTCCTTCCTATATTTATGCACCAAAACTGCATAAAGTACTTGAGATGCAACTGCACCAGCGCAGCATAGGGTAGGAAAGCCACCTTCCTTAACTGGCAAGTTATGGGTTAGGGTTAAGGTTGATGCACCCCAGGACATGATCAGCACTTTTGGCTGCCAGGGCACATTGTTAACTCACATTCAATTTGTCATCAGTCCAAACCCCAAGTTCTCTTTCTATGGGCTTGCTTTCCTGTCTCATTTCCCAGTTTGTACGTATAACGAGGATTACCTTTTCCCATGTGGAGAATCCATCCATTGCTGTTAAATTTCGCAATGGTTGATGATTGTAATACAATATGTGAATTGGCTTAGAAATAGAATTTGGAGATAGCTCCAATTAATTTGCTAATGAAGCATTTTATTGTAACTTTTTAGTTCTTTTGTCTTTGATTTCCTATCTATTACATGGATTATAATTTATAACTTAGAAGCAACTTCATAAAGTACCCACACTTAATAATGTAAGCCTATGGATATTATGGACCTCATTTTCAAAGGGGTAAGCTTATGGTCACATCCTGATTTATGCATGGAAACTGTTTGAAACATCAGCCCTATGGTCTGTCTTTTATAGCACTTCACCAGGGGAAGATGGAGCTTATGGAGAAAAAAAATATATCGCCTACTTGTTTTTCTTTTCCCTCCCTCCTACTTTACTCAGTCTTTTGGGGAAATCTCTAGTTTGTCATATATAGAATACTATCTAGAGAAATACCTGAAAAAAATATTATCATTGCTCGTAAACAAGCATCTGCTATTTTTCTTAGAATATATTTTTTGGCCATACTAGGGAGACTCAAAAAGCATTTCTACGTTCCTCTGAAAATCCGAATGAGTCTCTTCGACTTTATAGTTTCTGATTGTTTTTATTTGCTCAGAAATAAGGCGGGAAATGACAGGTTTACCATTTGATTTAGCTAGATAATCTCATTTTTATGACTCACAAGGTCTGAATTATGTTCCTCTGATGCTGTAACACCTCATTCTCTTTGCTTCAGGTTCAGTAGCTTTCCCTTATTTGCCAGAAATTGATTTAAAATTAAAGTAACCAATATCTGAAAAAATACACCTCTCTAGCTCTTTCTGAAACATTATTGACACAGATATTCTGTTTCTTCAATGAAGAGGTGCCTTGGACTCTTGTCATTTGCTACTTTTATCAAGCAATATAATTTATTTATCACAGAACTGAAAATTGTGAAGTTATAATAATTTTGACATTATGTATTAGTATTCAATTTTTTTAAATCTCAGTTGAAAGAACTGGAACGTTTCATTTTTGTGTTTTTTTTTAACCTATCTTAGTCTTTTAATCTTTTCATAAGTACTAGTAAATAATAACTTTTTAATACTTAGTACTTGTCAATAACAATCTTCTGATAAAAATCTGTTAGTACCTGACAAATAACTGCTCTGTGCTATAAAAATAAATACATTTTACCAATTTTTCTTTTGAAATATGAGAATCATTTCATACATTCTTAACAAAACCTCTGTCTAGCTGTCTCTGAATACTAAATAAAATCAGTTGTTAGATAATTATATGACTTAGTAACATGGCTTTTTATTGATATCTTTAATTCCTCCCACATGTTGATTAGATAAATGAATTCAGAAAGTTTGGTTATCCTAAATTAAGTTTACAGTATTGGCCATAAAAAGATAGCATTTCCCTTATGACTATTAGTTGTGACTTCAGGAAACAGATTTTTGCAAACTGAAAAATACTTCTGCTTGTTAGGCTAGTGGTTTCTAGTACTGAAGACATACATCAGGACTAGTTCAGTTTGATGAATATTCATTATAGTTCTTCTAAAGCCTAAACAGATTATGACTAAAAACATGCTGATTTTTCATCTTTTGGGGAATAAAAGGTGAACTTTCATACTGTCAGACCAAAATCAGTCTCAATGTTATATAAAAAAATGTTTGTTTTGGGGTTTTAATATTTCTGTTCCATAAGTAGCAGGAAAATAAATTAGATTTGATTTCCAGTGATTATATTAAAACATTACCTATCCTTTACATCTGTAAAGGTACAATTAGTGAAAACATGACTATCTTGATTATTTTTTTTTTGCTTTTCAAATTCAAGTACTCAATTTTATGAAACAGGGAAAATTCATATATTGAACTGATTTCTAAGATGTCCTCCTTCCTCTGAGGTGAGGTCATTAGCTTCATCTGGTGAAGAATAGGATTTTTGTTTCATATTATTCTGATTGTTATATATTATTATATATAATTATGTGTATCATATAATAATATATTATATATAATATATATCATATTATTATATTTTGAATCATATTATTTTTTTCTCCCACCTCTTCTGTTTTGTTTCTTCCTCCTCCCACCCCAACTCTTCACAGCTGGAAAGACTGCAGTTTGAGAATACCTCTGGATGGGGGAAGAGAGAGAGACTTGAAACAGAAAAGCAAAGTTTGGAAGAGAACAGAATTTTAAAATTGCAGGTAAAAGAAATTCAGAGGGTTCCTTAGATGAAAAATAAAGGAATACTAACTAAATTATGATCATCAAAATGCACTAAGTAAGCAACTGATCAAAAATAAGGTATGTGAATTGCTTTATTTGCATTCCCCTGAAGAATTACTATTTCATAGTACCAAAATATGTTCCTGAAGGAAGGGGTTGTGCAAGATAGAACAGCCCTGTCAGTATCTCAGACCTGGACAATTAGAACTCAGTGACTTTGAATTTCTGTAGGGTACAGAAACAGTAAGAAATATCTTTTGATATTTAAAAGGAGTAGGAGGATATGACAAGTCTGACAGACTTGGGAGCAAAAGCCGATACTGGTAGGAACAGAGGAGATTGAGTAAGCTTTCATAGCTGCAGAGTCCTGATGAAGGTCAAAGCAAAAATGCTGTGAGAATTTTTTTGTTGAGCTGAAAATTGAATCTCTTCTTAGGGAAGAGAGAAAAGGATTTTATTTCTTATTTTTGATTTCTCTAAAGATAGTTTCACTTTTAAATCTTTTTGTACTGCTGGAAATGCTGTGATAAATTATTCAGAGACTTTTAGCTGTGGGTATTCCTTTTATTTTGTGGTTTTCTATGCCAGTAATCAGCTAGCAATCCAGAAGGCTCCTACTTTCACTGTGACTCAGAAAGCTGGGTGAAAGAAAGCAAAAAACACCTCCCAACCTTGTACATAATTGATATTGCAAGTATGGACAGTGAGAAACAGGAACATTCTTATTTTCCAAAAAAAAAAAAAAAAAAAAAAAAAAAAAAGAAGATAATTGAATGTCGTCTATGTGCATTTATTTTTGAATAACGGCAGTTTGAGTAACTAAGACCAGGTTAAGGTTATAATTGAAAAAGTAATTTCTCTTAGGAAAGATTAGCAGAGAAAGATTCTGTACTTGAGGTCTGCTTTTAAATGTAAAGTATGTTTTTTATGTTTTTCTATAATTCTTTGGTGGCTCAGGAAAAGTAAACTGCAATTCATGTGTATAACTTACCTTTATAAAATATCTTCCATAACATCATAGCATTCACCTGTTTTGGATTTTCTTTTACTAGTATTTATTTTATCATGTTGTATCACACCATACTATATCATTTTATATAATATCAAATCATATAATAATTTTCATGTTTTCTTTGTAATATATATAATTTGAGGTCGGAAATGTAGCCAGAAAGATGCTCATTTACTAAGGCATGTAAAGGCCTGGCCTCTGGTTGCTGGCAGGGTAAACACTACCACATTAAGTACTCTTCTATGACACCAAACATCCATTGGAAACATGAGTAAAATAAAAGGTCAACAGTCTTAGAGAAAAGAAGGACTATGGTGAACCCTTAACGCCACAATGAACTCTCTTCATAGCAGCAAAAAGATAGTTAAAACAGAAGCAGCCTTATGAGAAAAATTACTTTGGCAATGAGTTTGTCTCCAAATCAGGCATGGCATTGGAGATCTGGGCAGCCATATGTGGAGAAGACAGTGGTTTGTAGAGATAGTTAGCATATATTTTAACCTTACTGTTGCCATTAAATGAAAAATGAGACTTAATGCAGGACAGAGTGGGTTTTTCAAAGATTGCAGTCTAACTCATTTTTTGTCTTAGACAGAGCCTGCCTATTCCTATGTAGAGACATCCTGGTGTCATTGTAGAACCTTTCTAAATTCTGAGACTGTCTCTTGAGCAACCTGATCTAGTTGAAGATGTCACTGTACATTGCAGGGATGGTGGACTTGATGGGCTTTGAAGGTCCCTTGTAATTCAAACTATTCTATGATTCTATGATCTAATTTGCTGTAATACTGTCAATATTCTGAAAAGAATAGCTTTGACTTCTGATTCAGGAGCCTTTTTTCTTGGTAAGGTAGCTTTAGTTCAAATAAAATAACACATTAGAGGCAGTGTTAGAGTACAAAAGGATGATTTCTGTAAAATATGGGTGATGATTATATGTTTAGTTTTGGAAAGAGGATAATATGAAAGACTGAAACCATAGCTCTCTAAAGATCTTTGTGTATCTTCATCTGAATGATCAGGGCTTTATCAGCAAATAGACATAAATGATATGGGTCAGGAGTTATAGAATGAATTCCAGAGGAAACCACAATTGTGTAACACTCTAGCTTCTCCAAAACCTGTATTTATGAGATGATTTGGGAGATTCATTGTAGTTTACAACACTGCAGTGTTATTGTTGTATAGCTGATTCACATTTTTAAGGGTCTAAATAATGACAGCATTTTTTTCCTTAATTACAGTTTTAGTTGCATTAAACATGGTATCAAAATACAGAAGTGACGTTCTTATGTCCTTGTCTAAATGATTTCATGCTGACACTTGATTTTCTTGCTCTTTAGTATGTATGCTTCCGCAGAATGTAGAATTTGTGCAATCTCTTGGCACTAGCAGTAGTAAATCATGTAGATTGAAATTGTAAGCACACAAAAGTTAATATTAATTATGTTTTGCACAAAATATGAGCCCTTAATATTATTCTTAGCTGGCAATATGTTGGTTTAAAATATTTCCATATACAGTTTTTGAAATGCTAACTTCTGTTGTACAAAAAGATGAGCAGAATTGATGAAACAATTGAGATCGGATGTTACTATGTGGTTTTATTGACACTATTTCTTGGAGTGGAAAATACTGTTAAATTATTAGCTGTATTATTTGACAAATAGCATGGCAACAAATATTGAATGGATCTAACTGGCTCATCTAGTTGTGAGAAAATCAAGAAAAACCTCAAACTTGTTGATAATATGGATCAATACCCAAAGCTTGCAGTTTATGGGGAAGATATTTTCTATTTCATCAGTGAATATAACCTTGAAAGAAACGTTATTTTGAGGAATAATAACTGCTTTTTTGTATTAGCTCTAATTATTATGGGGAATATCTGGTTATTAAATGTATGATTCACTGAATAGGTTTTGCAGTGTACTTGTACAGTATCTAAGTGCAGAATGCTGAACTTTGGAGCTCACTGATCATAGACTAAATTTTAAAAAAAGCTTCATTTCTGTCTTCAATATTATAATGTCATAATGTTGGGGGAAAAAAATCCATTGTTTTTAAAGATGGAATGACAGACAACACATTTTTAAGATGAAATCATTTTAGATTAACATTGCCTAGCAAGATTTTTTTTTTTAATCGTCAATGTTTGAGTTTTCAAAAGCAGGAAACACTGAATTTTTTTATGCAAATAATTTGGAAAATTGTCTTGGGTTTACAGGGCAAGGTCTTGATAGCACTGGGACCACAGGTGTGGCCTCAGTGAAAAGAGATCAAGAGCTGCCAGAAAGAGCCAGTTCTAACTGGCTCCAAAGGGAACCTGCTACTGGCCAAAAATGATCCCATAAGTGCTGCTGGTGGCCCCCCTGAGAACACATTTCAGATGCAGAAAAAACCACCAACCAGCAGTGTGTGATAGTGACAAGTGAGAAAAAATGTGAGATGAACAGCTCTGCAGACATCAAAGAAGTAGAGAAGTAGAAGGGATTGAGGTGCACCAGGTGCCCATCACAGTTCTCCATGGGCTGCAGGGGACAACTTGCTTCACCATGGTCTTCTCCGTAGGCTGCAGGGAAATCTTTGCAGGAGTTACAGCCTGTGGAGGACCCACACTGGAGCAGTCTGTTCCTGAAAGACTTGCCCTGTGGAAAGGATCTGCTCAGTAAGAATTCTTGATGAACTGTCATCTGCGTGAAGGGCTAATGCTGGAGCAGTTCATGGAGGACCCACTGCTGGGGCAGAGGAACAGCGTGAGTAGAAAGGAGAAGCAGAGACTGGCCCATAACTTTCTGTTCCTCAACTGTGCATAGAGGGAGAACTTAGAGGAGTCAGGAGTGAAGGAGTGAAACTGGGCTTGGGAAGAAGGGTGAGAGGGTACAGGGATGTTTTTTTTTTCAGTTGTATCTTTGTTTCTCACCATCCTACTCTATTTTTAATTGATAGTGTACTTAGTTTTCATCAAGTCAAGTCTGCGGATGATGTGAGAGAAGTTTGACTAGCAAAGGCTTATAGTAATTGCCGTGTGTTTCATTCCTTGGGTTTGTGTCACAAAGTTCTCTTGGATCAAGCTTTTTAATACAGCTTTTACTCTTCATCAGTACAAAACTCAAGAGAAACCATAATTACGCTATTATTGTTAAACACTTTGATACTTCATTTAGCACTGTTCAACCAATGAAGAATCATCTAGTTATTGTGATGGTAAAGCAGTACCGGTTGCACAATTCCCTTAGCAGAACTCCTTATGTTTTCTCATAATTGCCTCTGGGGATACAGTTATTTTCAAATTTTTTTTTTTTGTCCTTACTACTTTTCTGATAAAAAGATCATTTTAATTCCTCGGAAAACCCACTAAAGTATACAACTAAAAGCAAATAAAAAGTGAATTTTGCAGATACTTTCATTTCTTCTAAGAAATTATACTGATCTTTAATAATAGAAAGGAAAAAAATACTGGATTACAAACTGTCATGGGTCAACACTCAGCACTCCATACTTTTCCCACCAAATCGTTTTCAGTTTCAAAAATTTATAATTCCTGACAAGAAAAAGCTGAAGGTTAAAGACTGGACTTTAAAAAAATAATTGTCATTTTCATGGGATTATTGGCATAATTTTGTGAGCTTTAGTGTTCTTCAATTTTTCCATTTAAATTCAGTATTTTATCTCCTATTTTGTAACTTCTTGAATAGGCCTATAAATTGTACATTTGTATAATTTTTAGACAATTGTACAGTTTTTGAAGACTATAAAAACTTTGAATTACACATTTTATAAGAACGCTAATCCTCAGGAAAAAATGTAGGCTTTGCTGATTCATGTTAATCAGTTATTAATTAGGGTATGGTTTTGATTTCAATTAAGGTTACATGATTAGTATTGTCCTGTAACTTCCATAAAATAGATTTAACAGATGGCATATCTTAATATGATAATTTACTAAGAGACATATTCAAATCATAAAATGATAGAAGGTCAAGTTGGAGGAGATCTCTTCCATGATTCAACCTCAACATCAGTCATGAGATGAAAGTGATGAAACTTGCATTTTTTTGTGCTGGAGGGCTGTGTGCATAAAGTGTTGCCTGTAGAAGTCAGAATGTCTCCACCTTCTTACACTGAATTTCTAGATACTGTCTTCTATTTAAAAGTCACTGGATGCTACTCCTGGCAGATTACATATGGCAGATTAACATCTATTTGCCTATCATACTTGCAATTATAGATGTTTAGAAAAGACGTCTCCACTCGAGCTTTTCATTAAGCAGTAAATTACATGTTTGTAACAATGAGAAAGATTTTATAGTTCAAAGTTTTATTTAGTCTTTTTCTTGTGAAACTTATAAATCCTGTATTGTTTCCTTTTTTTCCCCTTCTTCATTTTTCTATAAGCAGATTTTCAAAGGTTAAAATTCTCGAATCAAAAATTAAGGGAAAAAGGACAAAATTTTAACTTCTCAATGTTACTGTACCACCTCTCTCCCTTTTTTTTTCCAGCCAGCTGGGCAAGTTTGCTTTCAAATACAAGTTAACTTTTTTATTTTGTCAGAGTAGCATAAGGATATTTGCCTGTTATCAGAACCAGAGTTCAACTAGCTCTGTATCCCATTTCTGACACTGACTAAAAATGGATGTATATTGAAGACTTATGAAGAGCATCAGAAGAACTTTCCCAGAGTACTTTCATACTTAGGAATTTATGGGTCAGAATGTTCCACTGAGAGTGGTGTTTGCCAACTCTTATACACCTTATTCAATATTTTTTCTTTCAGTTTTTTTAAACTACCCATCTTGTCTATTTGTTTCGTGACAATATTCAGTCTTGTACAGACCTTGTGATGTGGCCCATATATACAATATGGACACAGGATTATTTCCATACTTCTCTTATATGAACATGGAGGAAATTCAAGTAGCAGTTTTGTTTCCTTCATTTTTCATATTTTTTGTGTAGTGATCAACAGACCATCAAGTTTCTTGCTGTTGATTTGTTTATAAAAGTAATAATAGTTTTTGTAACTTCTGCAAGTTGTTCCTCAAATCCTATTTGTGCTGCCTTATTGTATATTTACAAAAAGACTGACAAATTTTAAAATCTTTTTTATTTATTTCTCCCATTTTAAAACAGATAGTTATAATGTATCGTGTGATTCAATATTTTATGTAGTTCCCTTTATGAATACAGTAGACTCCATCCCAGGATGGATGTATGAGAAACGGTTTTAACTTTTTTTCTGCCCTATTCTTAGATCAGAATATGTTATCTGTAATAAAAATAAAATTCAGTCTTTAATCCTGTTTTCTCCCCTCTGTCTCCCATTTTATTAATTCAAAAAATGTTATATTACGTTATTGTAATTAGAGGGTCAGGAATTTTCTTTTTTATTTTTTAATTTTTGTCTCATGATCGAGCTGCGAGTTGGAAAAGATGGATGTATATATCAAAGTGTGTTGATGCTTAGTTCAGGTTTCGTTCCTTTAAATTCAGCCTGTCAAATCTGACAGTTTCAATGATTGATCATTTCAGTTAGGTAGAAACTGTCTTCAGTGGTATGATTGTAAACTTTTCTCAGTTGGAAAGGTACTTCTTACAGTTACTGCATGTTTGAAAAGAGTTCTAATTAACTTCTGTCTTGTACTTCTTTTTTGTACTTTCTTTTCTTGTCCTTTTTTTGAGATGCAGACTTTCAAATTCACTTGTTGACAAATGCCTTTCTAAGAAAAATAAAATAAATTTTAGAAGCAAAGAGAGACTAATTCAGACTTCAGTTTTAGGTATCTTATAGAAGTCTTAGGAAAATTACAGAAGGAATTGCTATTCAACAGTATCTCTCTTTAAAAACACATGGATTTGAACTGTATTTTGTGATATTTCTCATCAACTTTTGAAATTTCAGTTCTTTAAACAGCCAGCACTAGTTGCTTGGAATATCTTGCACTTGATTTTGGTCTGACACTTGCCTTTAGTGCTCATTTGAGTTAGTGTTGGAGTCAGTTAATCCATGTAATTCTGGTTAGACTTAATTATAGGGGACTTTTTATTTTACTGCCATTTTTATTTCAATGCCCTTTAGAGGATATATTTCTTCACAGAATCCCTAGTAATAAAAAAAAAATAAAGTGTCATCACTCCAAGGCTTAAGAATTTCATAAAAAATTAAGTCTTGTGCTGAAGGGGATAACAGAAATAACATCTTTTATTTTGTTATTAAAGTTATTTTGTCAAGAGATTGCTTAAAAACAACCCATGTGACTTGTGTACATTGGAGCCAGATAGTCCCTATATCACATAAATATTGATTTATAAAGCTGAACACCTCTTGTTTGACCTCGTCATTTCCTGTAGGCTTTGCTTTTCTCAATTTAGGGATATTGAGCTCTGTCTTTCTCTGTTTTAGAAAACTTGTGAGGATGAAAAATAATACCTGATGTAAAATTGCCAAAGTTATTTCTCTTACTAAAGTTTTTGTTTGTGTTTTTTTGTTTGGTTTGTTGGGTTTTTTTTTTGTTTTTTTGTTGTTGTTTTTTTTTTTTTTTGTTAAGTTTTTTTTAAGTTGCTTTGTCCAAAATTTTATTTAATATTTGATAATTATAAAGGTGGTTTCTTAAAAGACAATATTGTACACTACAACATACCTTTTTACTGAAGAAGTATTGTGGAAGAAATTACTCCCTTTTTTTTGTTTGTTTGGTGTGGTTTATTTGTTTGTTTTTGGGAGGGTTGTCTTATGTTTTTTTTTGTAACTGAAGATTATTTATTATTTCTAACGTGCTTGTTTAGTTATAGTTGAAAAGTGGAAATGAAAAAATTCAGGACATTCTCAATGTCTTGTTACATAAATATCATTGCAGAGGAAAATAAATAATCTTTATTATTTTTCCTTTTGTTTTCACTTTCCCTTTTGTTTATTTTCTATGCTTCATCCAGATAGTTGACATTGTTTGATTACTTATTTCTAGCCATGCATCTTACCAAGGATATTTATCTCCATGTTACCAAATGTGTAATATCAATGTTTGGCAATCATGCTGGAAGGAGGTTTAATTTCTTTACTGCTAAATAATGTAGTACATTTAATACACTGTTGTATTCTCTGCCTGAAGAAGTGATATCCAGGTTCAGCTAAAAGTCCAGATCATCAAGTGAGTCCATAGTGACTGGTGCAGCTGAGGCTGGAGCTCAGGCTAAGCACATGGGAGAGCCTCAGTATAAAATCTTTTAACATAAGTAGGAATAGCCTTTGCATTTGGCTTCCAGCAGAGCTGGAAATTGTTTACTTCAGATCTTTTCTAAAAGGGGAGCAGGGGCATGCCTTCAGCTACACTAGACCTAAATTGACACTGAGCCCTTGGCAAGAGATTGGCCTTACAGCCCTGTTTGTCCTCACTTATTATCAAGTGATTATCAGCATTAAAGCATGGCTAAGATGCTACAAAGCAATAGAACAGGGAGAGGTTCAACCCAGTCTAGCCCAATTCACCAAAATACTGAGTTCCTTTTGTTGTCAGATTGATTAAATATGATATGGGTTTAGTATTGTTTTGTGATTGTTGATTTTTCCCATAAATTCACTGATTGACAACTTTTATGTCCCTTTGAAGGTCAACACTGGTGATTGCTGACCTTCAAATGAAAAAACTGTAATGGGCTTCTGTATATTTGAGTGGAAATACCTTTCAAAAAGTCTAATGGCCTGGAACTGATTAAGTTTGAATTGGCTACTCACCATTCACACCTCTGTGGTTTTATGATTACTAGGTGCAAAGGTATCTGCAGTTTTGAATTCTGAGACATTTACACCTCATCACATGACAGGCAGAAGCCACATATCATAATTGGAGAAGATGTTTTTTCATGAAAAGTTATAATTCTAGCTAGCTAAGTGGAAGTGAATGCTTTTAGCAGTTCTGCCACCCTGCTCCAGTGGTATAAGAGGATCAATTTATATGAAGAATAATTACCTTTCAGTATAATCTGAAAGGTCATGATACTCACACATGCATAATAGACTGCCTTCTGAAAAATAAATCTGTTTGCAGCGATTAGGTGAAGAAAGCTGTTGATACTTCTGTTAAATTCAGAAACTGATGGTTGTGTTGACAGTAAATGTTTTTTTGTTGGCCTTCCTGGGACTTCTTAAATCTAATAAAAAAAATTCTTGGTTTAAAATGCAAGAATAATCTTTATGATTTAGAATATATGAGCTCTATAAATTCAAAGTTTTGAGAAAAATATTCTGTGAAGAGAAGGAGAAAGAGGATAAAGCGCTAGTAGAATTTTTCTTGAGGGACAGGAAATGTATGCTATTATCTAGTCTGGGGTAGATCCTCTTAAGACTATTTCAGTCCTCCTGCTCCACATGTAATAAATCATGGCAGATGTGATTGAGATGTTTAGTTCTTATCCAGCCTGAACAGTCTAACAGTTAAGCTACTATGGAAGACTATTTCTATCTTTTCTGCCTTGACAGATGATATCCAGATGTCCCAGAGGTCCCTTCCAACCTTAATGATTCTGTGATATTGTTTAGTCTTTTTTCTGTGATTTTATTTATTTTTTGTTGTATAACTTTTCACACTAAAAGAGCTATAAGCAACATCCCACTCAATACCTTGGGCTTATTCCTACGAAAGATGATATTTTTTTTGACTTTCATTTTTATGGGTATGAAGTCTGTTGCTGCTTAATTCCAACATTGAAAATCTCCTCAAAGAAATAGTTTAATCCTACAGATTTGAAAACAACATTAACCTGAAACATAATAAATAATTTGTGAAAAGGAGCAGTAAGTGTTTGGAATCAAGTTTAATTTCCATTCTCTATGCTTACTTCACTAAACTGGACTCTCCTTTTTCCTACTTGGAATTCTTCAGACAATAAGAGTTTAGATTCAATGGACATTGCATTCAAGCTTGAAGGTTAGCTTTTTTTTCCTTTTTAAAATGTACTTTAATTTTTTTCCAGTAAAGGGTGCAAACTGAATTGAGATATCGATTCAATTGTAGTGGTGATGATGGACTTCTGACTTCCACTTTAGGTTTTTTTATTAAAGAAGGTAAAGTGGTTGCAAAGTCTGAAAGCTGGACTGTCTCAAGTGTTAACAGTAGAACAGAAGCAATTGTATAATTTTTCTAGCAATGCTTGGAACATGGGCTTAGTATTGAAGTCAGTTCATGTAGGCATTTTTGTGATTTTGCACTGTATGAAGGAACTCCAGCGCTTTATTTCAGTTGTTTTGATGATGGTGTATGTAAAAGTGGAGCACTTTTGAAATTCGTCACAGCAAGATTTAGTTAGTGAATTATTTTTCATCTCATTGATATTTTCTAAGTTTGCATAACTTGTCTTGGTTGTACTTGTTACTAGTTATCCTGGTGCATAATAGCACCATAGCATAAATTACTATATTGAAAAGTGGTGTTACCATCTATGCATACACAAATTCTGTACTATAGAACATTTCTCAATTTTTGCCATAGGAAGGATGAAAGGATGACAGTGAGTTAACACTCTTTGAGATACATGTTCTATTTTAATAAATTCTTGAACTTCATTAATCTTAAGGTCTCTTTTCACACCTGGCTAATAAGGTTTAAATTAGGAAGAACTCTAGGTAATATATATGAGTTTGTATATTGTTGTGAAGTTTAGAAGATAAAGATCTATAAATAATTTAAAAGAGGTCTAATTTGCTTTGCCTGTAACGCGACTCTGGTCAAATGCAGTAGCTGTAACAGTTGCAGATTGTTTTCTACTTTATATGCATTTTGTTCCTAGTTAAAGCAAACATATTTGTGGCCCTTTATGCATATGAAATCGTTTCCATCATGTACTGTCATATGTACTGTGGACAAACAAAAATGAAATATCATGCATCACAATTTATTCAAAATAATTGAAGTAATGGTGGTAATAATCAAGGAAATGATAAACCACTATGCTGTCACTCCACTGGAGACACTCCAGTATCACTAGACTGTAACAGAACTCAAGATATTGATGTAAGGAGGATAGGTATGTCTTTTTGGAGTTTGATAGGGGTATTTGAACCTTTTTGTCATTTCTATTTTCAAAGCATTTCACAAAATACTTAGATTTTATAAACTGTTAAGTTTGTTTCCATCAAGAAATAATGAATGCTTCAATAATGTAAAAAATAATTTGTGGTGTTAAGAGATGAAGTATATTGAAGGTAATAAAAAGCCTTGAATGGATATAAGGAAGTAGTTCTTTACTCTTAGGGTGGTGAGGCACTGGAATGGGTTACCCAGGGAAGTTGTGAATGCTCCATCTCTGGCAGTGTTCAAGGCCAGGTTGGACATAGCCTTGGGTGGTATGGTTTAGTGTGAGGTGTCCCTGACCATGGCAGGGGGGTTGGAACCAGATGATCTTAAGGTCCTTTTCAACCCTAACTATTCTATGATTCTATGAAATGGCCTCTGCTGGTGCAGTTGTTAAGCATCCCCTCAGAGGTGCCAGGAGGAGGGCAGCTGTTGACTTTCAGTCAACGTGAAATGAAGACTGCATCTCTTCTAAAAAGAGTTCATCTGACCTGAAGTTTAGGCCGTGTTTCTTGATCTCTCAAGATTGTCTAGCTAATAGAAGAAGAAAGGGACAGGCAGGAACAGTGGAGGTTTCAATTGGTCCAAGTATGTTGAAGCTTTCACTAGGTCTATGGACAAGAATTTTATCTAAAAGTTAGCTGAAGTGATAGAAAAATGTCATTTTGCTTCCTGGCTTGCTCAAAGTAGGGAAAAGCACATAATAACATCCATTGAGGGCAATCACATTTGCCTGTTTGGCAGTTTTGTAGACAACAAACTCCTATGTTTTTAAATGAAATTGAGAAATTTGCAGGATGTTTTCAGAGGGTAAGAGATTTGGTCTGTGAAACTTTTCCAGCTCTTTATAGAAGGTGTTTTTTGAACCCAGGCTAAGAGCTAATAAATGGCATACTGATATATTCCAAGGCTCATACTAGGATTCTCCCTCTTCCCTCCGGTCTCTTGTGTTTCACTTTAGTATATAGGTTATTCCAGGATTATAGGAGAAAGGAGTTCAGAGGTTGCTGTTCATGTTAGTCTACAGCAAACCGTTATGAAGAATGACAAGTTTAAGCTAAAAAATAAGATCTGGCTTTAAAAATAAGATAAGGATTGCCCAGGGAAATTGTGAATGCTCCATCCTTGGAGATGTTCAAGGCCAGGTTGAATATAGCCTTGGGTGACATGGCTTAGTGTGAGGTGTGGCAGGGCGGTTGGAACTAGATGATCTTAAGGTCCTTTCCAACCCTAACTATTCTATGAATCTTTCTGTCTTGCTTTTGTGTAACTTCAGGAACCCAAAAAGACTTCTGAACTGGCCTCTGCTCAAATGGGAGCAAAGCTTCAAAATGAAAGAAACAGTAGGAAAAGCCACCGAACATTTGACATAGTCTAATTTTATTAGCACAAGTGCATTGTTTTGTGGTTGGTTCCTGCCCGTGTTCTTCCTCTTCCTCCCAAAATTTTGTGTTATGTTGTCTTATTTTGAATACCCTAAAGCATATTGTATCACTTACAGAGATTATTTCTTTCTCCTAAAATGCCTATCTGTTGTTTTTAGGCACAACAACACAAATAAAGGTGAGAAATAATGTGAAAGTAATGGAAAAGAGAGGGAAAGTGTGTTGGGGGTGTAGAAATGAATGTTTCCACTCCTAAGGGTGACCAATTTTAAATGTAATAAATTAGCAAGAAATTAAGCTTTCATCAGATATGGCTCTGAATATGTTGTTTTGCCAATGAAGCCTTTCAGTGAATAGCTCATTTGAAGTTGAACTGTCATTAGCCCAGAATTTTGGTAAAATCAGATTCTTTCACTGAGCATTTAAATCTCTTTTATTACAGCACTGCTGTGACATTAACTTCACAAGAAGAAGTTTTGCTTTATATCAGAGTAAAAGGCCAGGTCCACATGTCAACTCTTCCCACCTGTCTCTGGAAGTAAAGGTTGGGAGGCAAATGCCGGTGTAGCGTAGTGAATTGAAATTCTGAGTGCTGTCAGTGCTGTTTGCAGAAAGAACCTGGGGAGAAAGACTGTGTACAGAATAATATGGTTCCCTATTTGCTCATCAGTTGTTATACCAGAATTTATTACAAAATCTTGGCTATCTCTTCTAGTACATCTATGTAGCGTGTGGGAGCTGAAGTTTAAATTGGCTATTTGCTTTATTTAAGAAAAAGTAATCAAAAAAAGCTCTATAATTTGTTTTGTATTTTGTGCTTGAAATAAATTTTTACTTAAAATAAGAACCAACCAGGTTAGCCTTCTGCTGAATTAAATGTCTGCATTTAATACATTCAGAATAGGAAGCTCATAGTGCAGACATGCTTTCCTGGTCCTTTAATTCCCCTGTCATATTCTGCCGTATGTGATTATGTGAACTGTGACTGTCTGTCTGTGTAAATTAGGCTGGGTATTCTGGTCTAGATATAGCTAGGAATTAAATGCTGCTTTCTCAGCCGTCTCACTCTTGCTCTGCTTTAAATGTAATAGAGAATCAGAAAACTTGTTTTACTTTTAGTTTTTGCTTACATTAAATATTTAGTACTTTGTTCTAGTTGAAAAATCTCTGAGATTAGGTTTTTAGAGCAAAACTTGTGGAAATCGTAGTCTTGATTGGCTTCTCTGGTTCTGAAGGAGCCAGGGCAAGAAATCTTTCTAGGAGGCCTGATCTGGTGTTTTTCCCAGTAACACGCGGATGTTTCCTGTGCACACCACGATGTTGTTTCTGTATGATTTTAATTTAAAGTAAAATGTGATCAGAGGCAGAGTCCCAGCTGCATTATGGAGCAGGAGAGAGACCTGTGCACAGTGCAAATCCCCCTGGGTTAGGGTGTCTGGGAGTGGGAGAGGTCTGTCCACACCAGCCCTACAAGTGTCATTTAAATACCCCTCTAGGTTAGGCACCTTCACTGAAAATGACAGAAGATAATGGAGGTGGATTGCACATCAGAGTTCTGCTGGAGAAATCTTATATCAAATGTTATAGGACAAATAAATTGCCGCCTTTTTCAAGGGCCGGTGTTACATGAGCAAGATTTGAAAGACTTGAAGGGGTGTTGAAGGTGTTTCCCATCTACATGGCACAGCACACAGAAGCACCAGCGATCCTGGTGTGAGGTAGACATCAAAAGGGCAAGTGCTACGTAAGCTTTTCTGAGCAACTCAGTCAATTCATTTCTATTTTGACTGCAGTTACCCCCATATCCCTAAGCAAAGCCTGCTAGTTGCTTCAGATGGTGTTCACTCATGGAGTAGTGCTGTCTACAACAGAGATCTTATGTCGGACCATAACAAGTCTCTCCCCAGATGACCAGAAATTAAGGCCTCCACTAATCCTTTTTATCATTAATTCATCACAGTGTGTTAAACCAGAGCTGTGACATGACAAAAATCTTATCAAAAAGAGAATTTTAGATGACATGTTGAAAGAATTTTTAATATCTAATTAACTTTTTACACTTTTAATACCTTATTGTATCTTGGATCAGTGGAGTATGAAATGTGAGTCCATCCAATGCTGCTGTGGGGTTTTCAAAAGTAGTCATGAACATTTTCTCTTGTCATTTGATCTTCATTTCCCAAATCAAATGCAGTGCCCAGAATAAGGTTGTTTCTAATGCTATGTTAATAATTGCACTAAGTGGATCTGAATCAAATACAGTTTGGCAGATGATGTGGCAGCTTTGAAAACTGTATTACACCATTTTGGTTTCAAATTTCTTGAATTAAAGGAGACATCTTATTTTCTTACATTTATGCTACAATTACACCGGAGGGTCTTGCAAATATAAGATGGAGACAGGAGGCTGCTGGGCATTGGACAGGCCAACCTGGGTATTAGACTCTAGCTTTATAAGCTCTCACTGAGTGTGGTATACCGTAACATTTACAATGGAACGAGTTTGATGACATATAATTTATATGGTTATTATTGATTCACAGTAGTAAAGTACAACTGTTTTCTAAATTGCTAGAACCATTTTGCTTAGGTTTTTGAGGGGAGGTTATTTCCTACTAGAAGAATACATCTTCTATAGATGTGTACTGTACATGACAGCTGTTCAGAGTTGCTATCAGTTATATTCTTTGCCAGCTGGAGGGAGGAAGCTGATAAACAAGGCAGACAGCTTTGGAAACAAACCTCTAATAGTACATTAGGCATGTTTAAAACCAGCAGTGTGTTTCAGCCACTCTTAGCATATGTTTATTCATAGAAAATCAGCAGTAAAATATACTTGCCAGCACAGACAAGAGAGAGAGTCTGCATGAGGTCTTTCTCTTTCAGACATCAAATACAGAAGCGTGTCTTGGTAATTGTTTTACAGTGGGGTTCTAATCATACTCTAGGCATAAGCTGAGCCAAGCAACTTGCCTTTTAATAGAAAAGTATTTGTTTTTAAGCCTGTTCAGCTTGCCACTTTGTTTTCTGGTTTTATGTGTCTGAGTGTGCTTGTACATTTACATACAGTCACGGATATGTTTGCTCTCCATGCAGTTCAGAATATCATTATGTAAAATGTCACTGTCTGGAGCAACATTATGATGGATAAATCTCATTTTTTACCTGGTAGCTGTACAGTATTAAAGCAGCATATGTTGTAGCCATGTAGCAAAAATTACTCAGTGTAGAAAATGGAGGAAATGGCAATGTATCGATTGAAAACTATTTTTGACATAAGTCACCTTCAAAGGCAGATAATCTGGGAGTACAATTGAATATGCTGGTTGATGTGAGAATACCTTCCAATTACATGTGCTCAGGGTATGGAAATACATGTCAAAAAAGAATTAAAATATCCATTATTGTGTAAAATGTAGCTCTGCATAAGTAACTGGATAGGATGGTACAAGCAAGCAGTTGTAATTTAACTCAGAGCATGATTTAAGAATAGTGGCCACAAGCAGAACAGTAGCCAGCTGACAGAAAAATAAAGAGTTATGGCTTCCTGAAATCCTCTGTTATTAGGAAAGCCATCTGGCAGTGTAACAGCACCAAGTGTTATTGCCCTTAGCCTCTTATCTTTGCTTGTTAGCTGTCTTATTAGAGTTTAATATAATAGAAATTAATTGACCTCCATAAATTAATTGATGCCATTTCATTCAGGTATTTTCCCTCCCAGCATATGCTTTATTCTGAATCGGTACTACACTGTCATACTGTTTTTTCTTTTTTTTTTTTTTCCCTATGAAGTTTCTCCATTCTCATTGTTTTTCATTGGAGCACCTCCTCTATGAGGATAGGATGAGAGTTTGGGGCTGTTCAGCCTGGAGAAGAGAAGGCTGCGTGGAGACCTCATAGCAGCCTTCCAGTATCTGAAGGGGACCTA
>JASSUY010019852.1:0-31956 GCA_032466535.1 Forpus xanthops
TTGTTCAGCCTGGAGAAGAGAAGGCTGCGTGGAGACCTCATAGCAGCCTTCCAATATCTGAAGGGGACCTATAGGGAAGCTGGGGAGGGACTCTTCATGAGGGACTGTAGTGACAGGACAAGGGGTAACAGGTTCAAACTTCAACAGGGAAAGTTTAGATTGGATGTGAGGAAGAAATTCTTTACTTTGAGGGTGGTGAGGCACTGGAATGGGTTGCCCAGGGAAGTTGTGAATGCTCCATTGCTGGAAGTGTTCAAAGCCAGGTTGGACATAGCCTTGGGTGGCATGGTTTAGTGTGAGGTGTCCCTACTCCTGTCAGGGGTGTCGGAACTAGATGATCTTAAGGTCCTTTCTAACCCTAACTATTCTATGATTTTATGAAAATTGAGTATTTTAAAGCCTGAGCTTTCCTTCTCACTGGAAAGACACCAGTCCCAATGTAACTGGGGTTAGGCACTCTCATCCACATCATTAACAGCTCTGCCTTCAAAGGGAACAGCGCAAGGTTAAAAATACAGGAGCTGATAAAATGCGTGCTCCATTGATAGTTCATGGTCTTCAAAGAAAACTGGGCACTTAATCAAAATTACCCTGGGATCCAATACAATAGATCCAAAAAATCCTGTTTTCTAATCCTAACCTACAGAAATGAGGACATTCATTATTCACAGCTAAATGTTTTGAAATCCCTACCAATAGTGAAGTGATTGACTTTCAGGAATACTCTGCCTTGGAACTGGTAGGAGAACGTAGTAACAAAGAGGACAGGAAGTTGTCTGCTCAAAGTTACTGGGAATCAAAACACTTTCCAATCAGACTGCATGAGAATGTCTGTATTTGCAGAAAGAAAACCCTGAAAAACCAAAAAGTCACATTTCCCAGTGACATTTCACAAGGCTGCTTGCAATGCTGTGTGCTGATGCAGAAGCTCAGCTCTACTGAACGCAAGCAGATAGAGTTGGTTGTTCATGCAGCTCCTAAAACCAGAGACAACCATAACTCCTGCCTCTTGGTTAAACCTTACTTCTGTGCATATCTCTGCTGTTTGATTTACACTTATGTACTGTTTTTATGTATGAAGTGCTTTAGAAATGCTGTTTAGTAACTTCTTTCTACAGCTTTTGATGCAGTAGGGACTGGAGTATTATGTTCCCATTGTATAGATGTTAAGTGAATTTTACACTAACATAAAGTAAGCTAACTGTAAGAGCTGTGGTTTTAAACTTAAAAGCACAGACCCTTCTGAATTAGATTTAAAGGAGAAACTATAAAGCAAACATACTCAGGAAGCCTGGATGATGCAGATTATTTTCAAGAAAAACAGACAAAACTACTTTTCAGAGGGTTTTTGACATGTTTTGTTTCTTTCCTTACCCAAAGAACAATGTCAGCTGGTGTTGACGTCTATCTAGTGTCAACTAGTCAATACCAATGGATCTGTGTTTAAGATGCGTAAATATTGACAGCAAGTGAAATCCTGATTTTAACTATAAACTGTGTCAGCTTGCAATTACTTCAGTGCCTCCAAGACTTCACCCTATGATTAGGTGTGCCCACATACAGGCTGAAGCAGAGTGGAGCCTGGTTTTATACAACTTGGTCTTATTACATTGTTCTTTCATAGAGGAGAGACTTCATAGCCAATGAAGATAACATTTGTTGCAAAAGACCTGTAAATATAACCCAAATAGCACTTTCTTCTTTCCTGCACAGGCCGCTTATAAATTTCACTCTGATAGGAAAATGTACTTGTTTTGTGTATTTCTGACAAAATCAAGGACATGCTGCCAAACATGTCATTTTTCAGAGCATTTCACAGAATCACCTTTGTCAAATGACTGCAGATTTTCTAGAGCTTAAAATACTTAAAGCCACAGAAGTTAAAATAATTACTACAATTATCTTTAATTCTACAAATGAGTGGAAACTGGTTTTACAAAATACCATGTGATAACGGTAAGCAAATGACGACTGCTTTATAGGAACTACTATATGCTTTTAAAAAGCTATACCCATGAGTTAGTCAAGTCTTTGATATAACAAAGGGAAATTCTCCTAAATCCTCCTCAGTTCTCATGTTAAAGCAAGAGCAGTTAAGTACACATAGCAGGACGGGAGGCTGAACAATGTCTACCTGAGCACACCACCGCCTCTGTTAACTTCAGCACGAGTACAGGAACACACGTATTAGAACCTAGCTTTTCCCCAAAGAAAAAGATATATGTAGCCATAAGTATATTTTTCACACTTCAAATATCTTTTAATTATTACTATATTTTAATCTGAGACATCATTATAAGTACAAATGCTTTTGAGGAAAAAAGACCCAAGAGTGTTGCTTTGGCATGGACTTTATATCAATGCATAGCTTTAATCTTTTTTACCTGGTCCCTTTCCCAGGATATGGATCTCTTGGATGTGGACATAAAAGAAGCCTCCGGTACTATGCTGAGAGTATTATCACTCCAAATGGATTTGTTGGGTATCAGTGTGAAACTTATCGAGCCTTTGTATTGGTAAGCATCAGATACACATTTATCTGAGGGGTTATAGCCCTGCCTTTCTTCTCTTAATAATTTCCAAGACAGCTTCTACACTCTGGATCATGGGATATAGAGTGAGCTATGCAGATTTACTGACTGCCTTCATCCAGAGCATATGCAAAATATAGGCAAAATGTAAAAGCAACAAACTTAAAAAAAAAAAAAGAATTAAAGATCTAGAAGAAAATAAGGCAAAAAAAACATTTACAAAGGGGGATATGAAGCGGCTGGGCTCACCTGTTTCATGGGTCACCAGTTAAGGTCACTCTGATTGAAGGAAGCCCATCTAAACCTGGTGAAACCCATCATCAGAAGGACAGCGTCTGAATTTCAAAAGTGCTTAAATATCTGTATAAACATTAAACATCCTCAGTATATGGAGCAGGGGACATATTTATACATTGCAGCATTGCTCACACAACCCCCAGGTGGTAGAAGAAAGAAGGCAGAATAATATCCTGGTGTTTCATACCAGATATAACTGGGCTTTCAGCAGAGCAGTTCTGGCAGCACAGCTGGGGACTGGTCAAGGAGGAAGACAAGTCTGAATTTCTTTCCATCTGCTCCCAAAAAAGAATGATTACAATACTGGGACAAGCTGTTAATGTTTGAAGCAATATTCCCACGTAACTTGTACCTTTTAAAGAAGCTGGTTAGGGTTAGGGTTAGGAAAAAAGCTGAAATAATTTAATTTATTCAACTTTGAGAAGTGGGCTTAGAACAGATAATATCTTGTAACACACACTGTTATTTTCCCCCAGGGAGACTGCTTCCCATGTCCGAAGGAAGGATGCCCACTAATGGGTCATTATGCCGATATGTTTTTACATAAAACTGAAAAAGAACATCAAAAAGTTTATTTAAACACGGGACCCTCCTCTCCATATGCCCGTAAGTGCTCATTTTGAGAGGTGAATTCTAAGTGGTAGTGAATTATATGTGAAAAATCTCTTACGCTGCTCCAGAGAGCTGCTGAAGTTAATGAGGGGCATTTACAGAATCATGGAATAGTTAGGGTTGGAAAGGACCTTAAGATCATCTAGCTCCAGCCCCTCTGCCATGGGCAGGGACACCTCCCACTAAACCATGTCACCTCAAATCTAGTTTCAAGTGTGTTGGTAGCATGCAGTACCAACATTACCTGGGAAAAGCTGAGATAATCATAGAAACAGATCACCTGATGTTGACCTCTGAGTTAGAAACAATGCTAAAATCTTTGTAATTAGATGATGGCTTCAAAAATTCCATAAAGGTGAAGATGGGAACGCTGTGCTGAAATGTGCAATTTCATATAATAACAAAAAAGTGATATTGTCTTCATTGACAAAAATTTATAAAACCGAATAATCTCTTTTTGCAAAGCTCATCAAGTCAAAATGGCAGGGAGTGAGAAGAAGCACAGTTTTCATTGTGATTTATGTAGAGGCTGCCAGGGGGAAATAAGAAAATTTGCCAGTAAGTTGCAGTCCATCACAGGTGACGAACTGCAAAGGCAATAAATGAGAAAGGGTCTTTGAGGACCTTACTCACTGGGCACCAAAACATGAAAGCAAAATGAAGGAAAACAGTCAGTCAACTTATGTGTAGATAAGAGCAAAACCTAAAGCAACTATTATGAGTATAGAGAAAGTGGCTGTTTTACGAATCTAAATGAACATTCAACATTTACAAACTGCTGAGTTTATAGAAGTTATATACTGAAACAAATACAAACTTCTGAAACGGATGAAGAGTTTTTCCTTTTAATAGCCCAAATTAAAGCCAGCACAAGCACTTCCCAAATCCAGTTGTTTGAAATCAATATGTGCTGTTGCATCTGAGACCCTTCTATCTTAGACATGTGGGATGACAGGATCTCCTGATAGCTATGCACAGGTATAACAAAACCCTAAAAATTCTATATGTCAGGATCATCCTGGAAAAGAAACCGGTTTTGGTTAATATATCTTTAAAAACACAGCAATTCACTGCATCTCACTTCACAGTTGAGAGCTAGCATGCTACCCATGAGACCCTCAAATTGTAAGAAATGACAAAACTAAAAGTGAGAGCAAGTGAAAGAGCAAGGTAAAGTATTGACCACGGCAGATTAAATACTCAGAATAGTCAGTAGGTCGGCGAAGACCGGGCTTGCAATTCAGACCACTGCAAGGAAATGAATAGTATCATGCAGAACTAACATTTGATTTAATAGTGACATTTTGCTTGCCTACAAGTGCTTTTGTGCAATAATTTTCTCTCCTGAGAGTCACTGAAACACGTGAGGTATACCATTAGAAAAGGAACTTCCTTACGACCATAATCTATTTCACTTTGCTTTCAAAGGCTGGCGGAAAGAGATACATGTCAAAGTGTCTGCAACAGAAACCATGGAGGGAAACATAGACATAGCCTTGACTGGAACTAATGGGATCAGGAGAAAATATACAATTGACAAGTAAGTTTAACAGGACTCTCAAAAAAATAGCTCTATTGCTGTCACCATATTGAATTTATCCACAGCTAATTTTACACGTCTCATCTTGTTCTATGTGATCTGTGGTTTAGACTGGTAATAAAAGTAGCTGATCAGTGGTTGAAGTTCCCCATGGTACACACTGTGGTCAAAATATGCTTGCTGGTATGTCTTGCTCTGTATTTTCTGTTCCGAGGTTGACTGTTAGCATAGCAAAGTGGGTGAGAGGAAAGAGCTCTGTGGCTGCTGTTGGACTCACACATCATTTGGTGATTTCTATGAAGAAAGAGAGCTGCAGGTTATACAATTATTTAATCATTCCCTCCTCTAGGGAAAAGGCGAGAAAGTTGCAGCTTGGTTATGAATGGAGCTTGAGTCGGATTCCTGTCTGCTCAGCATAGCTTTTTCCAGTGAATTTCAATTTCCTAAGCTGATCCTTGCCAAGAGCACAGTTTAAATATTGAAAAAAACAAACTCCACTGTGTTTGAACGTAGCCCTGTAACCAGTACCTGTACCAGGAGTACCTTTGGTTGCAGATACGCTACTGCAGCGTGTTACCTACAGGTAATTTCTATGTTAATGTCACTGTAGAGTACATTCTGTTAAAATGAATGCTGATACCACAGAAGGCATGAATGTAAACTATAATTTTCAATTTTCCTCAGGGTTGAGAGCAAGCAGAAGCACTGAGAGTACTTTTTGTCATGACTTTCTTGAAGATACATCTCATTTTCCAAACATAATGTTTAGAATAAACCCCATGGCAATGCTGACAAAAGCCAAGCTGACTTATCTGGTGTTTTCATGTTGAAAGGCATAGGAATTTGAGCCACTAAGTCCTCTGCATACTTGTGCAGATCCCTGTTACACTGTTTGTCCAAAAAAGTGTTTGCTAGGTTTTATGTATGACTAATCTAAGGCCCAAAGACTTCATAAACAGCTTTTCTACATGGCTGAATGACTAGCCAGCACACAGGACAGAACTTGGTGCTTCTGGGCCTCAGACATGGTGCCCTCAGTACTGAGTCGAAAGGCTCAGATCTGCATCAAGGGGCCTGCACATTTCCTAGGAAACGTGTTCTCCGATGACATGTTCTAAGCTAAAATTTCACCTAATATCCCTGATGGGCAATTAATGAAAATAAAATATAATAAAATTATAACGATAGTATTCAAAGCTTCAGCTCTCACAGCATCCCACAACTCATCTCCCTTCCTGCCTCAACCGTAGCGTTTTGTTTTCCTCATTTGCAAAGAAAGCAGAGCATCACTTCTGCGCTTTTCTTCCTGCAGGGGAACTTTCAAACCAGGCAACACGTACTTGAACTACATTGATACAGAAATTTCTGGGAACATTTCAAAAGTTGAGTTTCTCTGGAAAAAGCGTATAGGTCATATACACAGAGGCTGCATGGGAGCGGAAGAAGTCACAATAATATCTGGGGAAAACAGAAACATGTGAGTACACAATGTAATGGTGTTCCATTCTGTGGGTATAGAGAAGGAAACAATGAACAAAATAAACAAGGGAAATATCTTTGCATGATATCATTCCCTTTAAAACAAGTGGGTTTAGGTACTGAAAATAAGAGCCTAATCCAAATTTCATGGCACTACCTGGGTTTTTGGCTGAGTGCAGTTACTCCCAAGAGATCAGCACTGCAACCAGACTTCCCCAGAGAACAGAGACATCAAATCTGAAGTTCTGGTTGGGAGTAGCCCTGCACTGTAAGAAAGGTAGAAGTTTTTTCTTCTCAATTGCAGTTTCCTCTACCTACATCTCTGTTAGCACATAGCACAGCACATCAGAAGCAGCTCTGCACAGTGAAGCAGTCACTTGAAGTGGACTCCAACCTGACCTGATCTGGCATCCACTGGCACTTGCAGTACATTAGGTACACTGCTGGAGCACATCTCTTCGTTCAGTTTTAACCAAAAGGAATCCATCTAATGTGTCTAGACACCACACTGTCCTGTAAAATGAAGTGTGGCAAATGGGCAAAAAGGAGTATAAGGTTCCCTTTGAAAGCATATTCCTGATCCAAATTAAAATGCTATTGGAGTTTGAGCATAAAGTCAAACACATCTGAAAATGTAATAGCTACTAATTCTTCTAAAAAGTCTTTGTATAACATACACTTCTTGCTCTCAATCTACTGGAATTGATGCTTTGATTTAACATGAACTAGAAAGAAGACTTACATGGACTATCTTGTGCTGCTGCTCAGAAAATGTCACATTGTGCTGAAAAATATCTCCTTGAACACTCTCTCTCTCACCAGGTCTGTGTTCTGTGGATGTGGAACTGTGCAACAAAGCACATGGCAGGACCTGGCCCTTTGCTGAGGCTTGGAGAGAAATGCCATCGTGTCTGTTGTGGCAGCTCCCACCATCTGGAAGAGAACACTTCAGTCTGCAGCAAACTATGAACAAGACTCCTTCAACAGATCATTAAAAACCTGCCCAACCCACTACAAAAGGTCTATTTCCAAATTAGTATTTTCAGCTTTCATCCATACAAGGATGTATAATTCCAGTTACAATGACAGCTAACATGTATTTCACTAGCAACCCATGGCAGGGGGGCTGGAACTAGATGATCTTCAGGTCCTTTCCAACCTTAACTATTCTATGATTCTATGATTCTATGTGCAGTGTGATTGCATTTCAAAGCCAAAAGGGAAAATAATAAAGTAGGAAAAAAAAAAGTTCCAGCCAATTCCCCTTAGAAATACACTTCGTTATCTTAGGAGGATATCCAAAAAGAAGCACTAAAAACAAGCAAACAAGCACACAAAAAAAAAAAAAAAAACCCAAAAAAACAGAAAAGAAATAATAATAATAAAAAAAGGAAATTAAAAAAAGAAACTTTGAAAAGAAAAGGGACAGATAAAAGAACAAAGCGGCATTGACAGCAAAACTCTTTTATAGCACCTACTTACTTGTTCAAGTAAAGGACCCTTGAATGCTTTCAGAAGGATCTGATTGTTTCTATGTCAGAAGTCTGAGGAATAATTTTAAATACAAAAATAACAGAGTTTGAATGCTGTTGCCTGACGTGCTTTCTTCCTGAAGAACACATTTAAACAGCATTTTAGCAGTGCATTCAAAAGACTGCTTAGGAGCTGGGACCGTGTACTGAGCTGTACTGTAGACCTTGGTAAACTTTACTAACAAAGTTTGCCATTTGTCAAGCAGGACAACTTAATGTATAACTTATGTACAGGGAAATACTTGATTGTTGCCTTTTTCCTGAGGAAGAACTCATTGGTGTGTTCTGTTTATCTCTGTTGAACATTGGATGAGATGGGACTCTTCCTCTATACCTGACGCAGTCATTTTCTTTGTCAAAACAATGTTGCACTATTGAGGATCTTCAATTTTCTGGCAGCCTTTCAAGTACCTACATTATCAGTATAGCTTCTTCATCAGTGAAACTGAATTTTCACCTTTACTTTGCCTTTCTGAAGCCTCTGAAGTCAGTCCTAAGCAGAATTATTAGCACTAAGATACAGCATTACTCCCTCCAAATTTGGCAGCATTTTGATTATACTGGTTAAAAAACCAAACTAAGAGTGGCAGCCACATCAGCCAAAATAAGCTATGATTTATTTCTGTTTCAATACAAACTACCCCAAAAAATTATTCTGGTTTTCAGTTGCCCACTGTGGCTCAAACATACAGCTAATTTTTAAATCTATCATTTGGGTGCATAAATCCTGCATGTGAATCACATTGGGCAACTCTGTTCTGTCCCATCCGAACAACTAGCTATTCCAGAACACTTCCAGTGAGGTTCACCAGAAGGTGCTGAGTTGCATTACACAAGGCTAAATATGAGTGATGAACACGTGGGTTTCAAACCATGCAACAAGGATTTTGAGATGTCAGAATCCAGTCACCTCCTATGAAATTTGGCAGAGGAGCTAGCTTAGGATGTTTGCAGCAAAGCTGACAAATCAGCAGTCTACCTTCTCAGACTCACTGCTTCGGTACCCTTACCATCTTCACCCACACAGAGTAGGATCCAGAAACCATCTTGAGCAGGGAGCTCATCCTCCTCTATCCCTTGGGGAAACTCCTTAGAGAAGACCTCCTTGCACAAGTAGGGACTCCCCTCTTCTGTGCTTCTCTGGAGAAGTACAAAATAACCCCCCAGGTACTTCTACACATTTGGGAAATACTTGTAGCTAATAGTTACACCATCTTTAATATCCTTCATAAACCAGGCATGGCTCTGCCCCAGAGTTGCACAAACAAAGGAGGCTCAGGAGGGAAAAAGGCTTATTTTTCCTTTCTTACAGTCAGGAACTGAAACAAAAGGTACTTTCCTCAGGGTCAAAGAAAAGCGTGCAGCAGGGCCAGGCACTGGATTGGGTCATTGGATTTGATGACATGAGACTGCAGCATAGGCCATCCCTTTTCACAAGAAGGAAGCAATGTCCTGTTGAACTCAAGACTTCTATACAGCCCATGCCCTCCTGCCTCCATTCTTGACTGTGCCACGTTTGCAACTCTAACAATTAATTACATGTTTTTATGAATAATAAATCATGTTGCTACTTTCAAACATACAAGCTCTCATTTTGTTCAATTTTAAGCTATTGACTAGAACAGCATTCTGACTAAACATGACAGCTCATATGGGCTGATGACTTCTGCTATAAATGCGGTCCAGCTGATTAGACCACTTAAAATACACATTTTCTCACCCAGTCAGCTCAGCTAAGAATAAAATATTGCATTAATTTCTTCCCCTTATGTTGCCCTGTCTTGTACCATTTCTTGAGTTAATTTTCAATCCTTTGTTTAGCAAATATCAACACTGTACTCCTTTGCAAGTGCATCTGTGGACAGAGCAAGGGATTTACTTTTATGAGCTAAAGGTGAATAATACCACTGACAGCAGCTATGTGTTGCTGGCAGAAAATAGACTTCCATCTGTTTCGTTGCGTACTTAAAAGCTGAAATTGCTACCTGTACGAAACCTGAGGGTACTACCACTTTTTATTAACAGAGCCGGTCCAAAAATGCAAGGGTTTGGTATTTCACAAGACAATCTGCCTTAGACAAAGCCAGGAACAATAATTCTTTCATATTTTCACAACAAGGTAGGCCAGCTTTTGAGAACAATTTAAATTGCATCTTCAAAATGTCAATGAGATACACCATTTGATATGTTTGGCTGTCATGTTGAAAGGTAATGCTTTTTTTAATCAAATGTGCTTCTTTTTCTGGGGTTTTAAGACCATATTATGAATTCTTTCAGGTTTTTTTATGTTTTTTAAATATTCTGCAACAATATGAATGCTTCAGAATTACAATACAAATTTAATTTAATACTCCTTAAGCATTTGTTCAGCACAAAAATGATGCCAAAGGTAAATTACTAACAAAGCCATTATAAAGCACTCAGCCTCAGTCCCTTTTCTCTCTGATGACACTCTTTTAACAATGGGGTAAGGTAAAACAAACGCACATACAAACAAACCTCTTAAATCTTTTCTAAAAGAAGGGAGCAGCAATAATACACTAACTCTCTGCTCCACTCACATCACAGAATCGGGAATGGTTGAGGCTGGAAGAGACCACCAGAGGTCATCTGGTCCAACCCCGTGCTCAAGCAGGGAGTTAGCGACAGCACATTGCTCAAGTCTGCTTGTGAGCAAACAAGGACCATCTCTGTCACACTTCTCCATTAACAGGAATCATAGGATGGTTAGGGTTGGAAAGGACCTTAAGATCATCCAGTTCCAACCCCCTGCCATGGGCAGAGACACTTCACACTACACCATGTTGCCAAAGACTCTGTCCAACCTGCCCTTGAACACTGCCAGGGGTGGAGCATATACCACTTCTCTGGGCAACCCATTCCAGTGCCTCACCACCCTGACAGTAAAGACCTTCTTCCTTATAGCTAACCTGAATTTCCCTGTTTAAGTTTGAACCCATTACTCCTTAAAATACTATACTGCAGAGCACAGCAGACTCTCTCCTTTTTCCATAAACCACAGCCTATCGAAATGTTCCTCATAAATATCTATCAGCCCAGAACAAGAAGCACAATAATGAAAATGAATTAAATAGAACTTACAGGTGAAGACCTCCATTTTCAGCTTATGCAGTTATCCCTCTTCCCTTTTGTGATCATATCCCTTTGTTTCTGTGACTTCTCAGATTTGTTCATGCTACTCTAATATCCTAGAACACACTGATAAAATCCTTGTGAAGGAACGACAGTTTTTCAGGAATAAATCTCCCAAGTCCTTTTGCTCTTTCGCCTATGTTACAAATGAAGTCTGACAAGACTCTTCTACAAAAAGCCTCCTCACCACCTTCATTCTGCCTTTAAGACTATCTTCTTGTTGGCTATACCATTTATAGGCCAGCCACTTGACAGCTTCCTCTATTATAGAAACTCCATGGAAAACCCCATAATATATGTGTCCCTAGATAAAAACACATCAGGCCCTTTTTTTCCCTTATCTAGATAATCTGTATTCTGATTTTTTTAATCAGGTTTTGTTTCTCTTTTCAGGCTTCTGTTTTCCCTCCCAAAAAATATCCCCCCCCCCCCCAAGTTAATTCTTTTCTTCATACTTACACTTTTATAAGCTTTTCTGACTTCTTCCTTTACATTTAATTTAGGTTAGAGACTTCGGCATATACCAGGAGTGAATGATAACAGTGGTTCAATGCCCAAGGACACATATCCTGAAGGTACTTAGGGTATAACTGAGATCTGGTTTTAATCTTTTTCAGCCCATCAAGTCTATTTTTGCAGTTAGCATTCTCTCAGGGACATCACCTCACTCCTGTCTTTTTCATACCCTTCTGAATATTTTCATAGTGAAATTATTTACCTCTATTTTACCACACTGTCTTCCTTCAGTGAAAATTAGTTATTTTCCTTAAGACACTCCAGTTCTCAAACGGGTGTACATTGTACAGAAGGTATCTTTGGAAAGTAATTTTACTGACACTTTAATGTAGTCAGAGTATTCTGGCTCTAACAGTTACGTTTGGCAGCGCGTAGGACAGAAGCAGAAATGACATTCTTTGTACATTCCCATCAATTAGTTGAGTTATTCTTCCAAAACCAATGCTGACCTGGGTTGGAATTCACTGGGAGGGCAAATGATTACCCATTGACCTATCAGCTAATCTGTCTTTGTGGGCTTTCTACAAAACTCATGGCTCTCTTCCTCTGTAGTATCACACTATCAGGGACTTCATAATTTCAAATACCCTCCAAAATACCTGAAGTTATTCTGTTTCCTATAACTAGGAAGCAGATGTTGATAACATGCCCAAATTTATATTTATGGCATATTTCCAAGATGAAACAGAGCCAAGAATCTGATCCTTATCTTTAACTATCAAAGATCTAAAAGCTTCCGGAAGGAACATGCATCATCACCAGCCCTTGCACAAACAGTACACCTACATTGCTGTTGTGCAGAAAAACATACCTCTACTCTTAGCTATCACAACGCTGGATGGGGCAAGTGTTTTTCAACACCGGAAGCATAAGCAATATATGAAAATAAAGGTTGGTACTGCTGTCAATCCCCTTTTCATCCCACAGGCTTTCCTTTTCTTGGTGCTAGGAAAGATTGGGACTGAATGTAGATGCCATCCAGACTCCTAAATGGCTAGCTTTGTTCAGAGCCACTGTTCTGTATCCAAAACGGTGAGAGCTATTCTTATATTGATCTAAGCATGCAAGAAGATTTGCCATTCAATCTCCAAGGCGAATCTATACTTATTTCCTTTTATTTCACTTGCTTCTTTCAAATAACTTTAATATTCTAGCATTAATACGAGAGAAAGCATTCAGAAGAATAGACTTCAGCCTTCTCCTTTTAATTCTGTCCATTATTTGTAATGGTAAGCCCACTGTACCTACTGACTCCTCTCTGTCTTCAGTTACTTTAATCATCTGCTCTATAATTCTCTCCCAATGTTATTTCCTTTAAATACTATGGTCCATAAGTCTCCAGCTCACAAAACCAGAACTTGACATTATCTTTGCTTGCTTTGGCTGATTTAATTAGTGAGCAGAATCTATTACGGATGGTTATAAATATTTATTTCCAAAATACTCCTTTTATTGCTGTTGTGCAGCACTGGAAAGGATACACTAAAGCAAATTGGTTTTGTCTCTATTCAGTATAAGATTTGCTCAATTGACCAGAATGAGCACATTGGGGTTAAACAATAGAAATATCAAGAAAGTCTTTTATTCATGGCTCTGCCACTCAGAGACTAAAGGTAAGATTCTCCAAGAAGGTGAGTGGTCTTTGCCTATACATATTGTTAATTCTCTAGGGGATGGAATACACAAAGCTATATCCTTATGACCTCCATTCAAGCTAACAAATTCATTAAGCGTCTTCTACCTAAAATTGAAATGAGGGAGAAGAATGTTGCCATTACAATTTTATTCACTCATCTCTCTATGAAACCCTTGGTATTTTATGTATTGCTGCACTTGAAACACAGTTGTTGAGATTCCTTTAGAGAACACAATTCTCAGTGAGTGTTTTGATTCTCTCTTTCCTACCTATGTGAAGGCCACTACTATCAGAATGCATTTATGTCCTTGATTATTCTCGAGCTGACATTCATGAAACCATCTGGATGCGTTCACTTGCATTTTCTCAGAGGCAACTGCAAAAGCCAGCCTTTTCTTGCTGTCCACAAAAAAATACTGTTTCTCTTCAGACATAAAACCAGACCCAGAAAAACTGGGCATTCCTAAAGCTAGACCTCAAAACCCTACAACATGGGTGAGAAATTCTGTTTTACTAGTAATTACAACTTGTCATACTGGCCTACATTAATGTTTGCCACTCTCTAAAAGACACCAGCAGTGAAACATGGTTGAAAATGTGTATGGTCCCCCTGTATCAACCAGGTTACCACTTACGAACATACAGAGCAGATAAAAAAGCAAACTGAAGTTAGTATGCTTACATTCTTGCCAAATGCAGTCTTCAGCTATTTTGTGAGCCATGGTCTCCAGAGGTATTCTTGCAACGTGTGCTTCTGCTCCAATTTGCACTGCTGCAGGTGTGCTTGGTGGCCCCATTTCAACACACACACACAAAGAACTAACTCTGTGGAAAGCACAGCAAAATATTTGACTGTATTCAGCAATTCGGGTCCCAGAAAAGAAAACATGTCAAAGGGGTCTGATTTTCACACAAAGATGTTCAGCAATTGCTGAAGAAGTTTCATCATTAATAGAGGCATTGGTTTCACTGGCTGCTTTCCATTTAACTTATGTGCCAGTATTTTGACAAATGTGGCCCATGACATTCCTTATCCCTTTTCTGTGGCTCGCCAGCCTCATTCCTGCCCAGACTTCTCTAATGAGCTACATCGTTCTGAGGAGATACAGGTCCCATAACTGCTGCCAAATTTCCATCTTCCAGTCAATGAATGTAGACTAAAGTGCAGATAATTTCTTGTTAGCTGGATCTGTTTTGTCTTATCTAAAATTACATGTGTCTTCAGTGTAAGCAGTAATTAAACATGATATCCAGTCATGACCAGCCACTGCTTGCTCCAGATTCCTCTGAGACTTGTTTCTAATGATTATCATGTATGGCACTGGCTTGCACCACTTCACCAACAAGAACCAGACCCAGATCCAAACATTCATTTAGACGTCATGTGCTACAAGGAGAAACACTCTTGACTTGGTTTTTACAATAGCTAGCAGCCTGAGTGCATTGCATATAGCTCAGCATATTGAAAAACTTAGTTCTGATGTTATTTCTGAAATTATATCTTCTCTCAGGCAACACATGCACCTCAAGACCACAAATTGGCTTCTTATATGAGCCACAGACTCAACCCAAGTTACTTCCTGCCCTTAGGCACTTGAATCACTCCTTGTGTAAGGATGATAGTCACTCTCATACAGTTGCCTGAACAGGTGATTATGACAGAACGCGTCCTGTAGATAGCAGTGTGACTTGAGGTCTTGCCCAGGAACTGAAAGGTTTGGATTGTAACATAGTTTTGACTCACAAACTCCAAAGCACAGAAGAGGACCTGGGACTTACATGATGGAAAGGTCAAGAAGCCATTTCAAAGAAGAATATGAATGACATGAATGGGTTTGTCCACCCTGGAGAAGAGAAGGCCTTTCAATACCTTAAGGATGCCTTCAAGAAATCTGGAGAGGGACTTTTACAAGGGCATGTAGTAACAGGACAAGAGGTAATCAAGCCGAAAGAGAGTTTGTGTAGAGACCTAATCTGTGAATCCCAGTTGGACTAAGAGGACATAGATGAGGACCCGTCAAAATGTTAACGGGTAGACAAAGCTTGAGCAGCTTCACTAAAAAGAGCTAACAAATGCTGAGATACCTATATTGCCCCCGAGTTGTAACACAGATTTTTTTACTCCCCTTCTTTTCTAAAAGAGACTGTAAGAAATATAAACATATTTGACTGCATGCAATGTACCAGGGCTTGCTTCACAGTGCATGTATGTCAGAGAGAAAATAAGCAATAGCTGGTGACTTCTAGCAGGTGACACAGGGCAGCAAAATTAAGCTGCTGTTCTGAACCTCCCTGTAAAGGAGGCTCAGCCCATTGCCTGTAACAGGACCTTACAATTACCACTTAAGGTCTAAAACGATCTTGTTTTTCTTCAAATCCATAGCAAAACTTTTAAGAGGTGAAAATTTTCATCTATTAGATACGATGAGAGACAAGAAAAGGCAACATCTGTTATATTCAGTATTAAGGGTATCATTCTCACAAAGGTACTCACCCACACGAAGCCTATAATTAGGCACCGTGTGGGCTGGTCCGCACCCACCATTGTGGGACCAATTCCAAGTGAAAAGAGCTGGTAGCAACCAGGATTTGACAGGGAGCTGGCTGAACGGAGCTTGCAAGTCAAGAACCCCTCCAGCATTCAGAGTGGTAAGTGGCTGAAAACTTGGTTGGGATTCGAGGGAGAGGGGGTGTCCTTACTAACTGCTGCCTGGGGCTGGAGGACTGTAAGGACTCCTGTTTAAGAAAAGACAGGCTGAACGGTATGGTTTGAGTCAAGAGGCAATAAACAAACAGCAGCACTCAGAGTGATCCCAAGGAGACACTGGCAGGAGATACAAGGCTTCAAACTTTTCAGTTCCAGGAAATTCCAGTAGGAGATGAGAACCTGTGGGCTGTGTAATGTAATGCAGCTAGGAAAACAGGGTGAATTCAGTGGGGTTAAGGGAATGTAGGACTGAAACAACTTTGTTTTTAAAGGAAGATTAAATGATGGTGTTTGCATATGGAATCTGGGCTTTTTTTTTTTTAAGTGAAAATGTCTAAGAACACAACTAACAAATTAAAATTAAAATTAAGAGTCTAGATTAGGATACATAATTAAGCGTTATTGGGTGCACTGCAAATTTAAAGGGAGAGCTGAAATGGGGAAGAATTACAGAGCTGTTATCTGGAAGAATATGGCAAATGTTGGTTGGTAGACTACCACATAGAGAGAAAACTGAATTAGTCAACAGCAAGGGTTATTCTGCCCTTCACAAACAGCAAAAGGCAAATAGTGTTGGTCTCAGAGTAGACAAAATTAGAAAGTAGCCTAATCATGAAGAGGAATAGTGAGGATCCTCCTGGAAAGACAGGCAAGTGACCAAATGGTGCTACAAGTCAGCTGATGGCTCAGAACTGGTATGGCCACTTCCCAAAACTGAATCATGTTTGTTGAGGTTTGTATGATGCTTGTAGTCAGGTTAAATTGCCATAATTGTCTCTGTTAGTTTAAGTGTATGACTACCAGTGGTGAGAACCCCATTATTTCAGAAGCCAGAGCAGACACTGCCAAAGCCCTGAAATGGGGAGTCAAGGAGTTGTTGTTTAACAGCTTTTCTTCATTATTATGCCACAATTTCTTGAAATTGCCATTTCCAAGCAACTGACCTAAATACCTTAAAAGCCCAAATCTTCCTGCAGCCTCCAGTGATGAACGAATACATGTACAGCTTTGCATACTTACTAACCTTTTATTGGAGTACTTTCCACATTAAACACTTCAGGAAAAAAAAATTAGGTCACTATTACAAGTCATTATTTCATGTTAATGCCTTAGTTCACTGTCTCAGATTCAGTTTAAGAGGTCAATAGACACTCAGAAAACTCTATTACCCAGACCAGACAAGGTGTGTGAGCCCTGCCTTGGTTATTACTTCATACTGGGTGGTTTGGAGGATGGAAACCTACTAAGGTTCTGAACATCTTTGCTCCAGTACAAAAGTGACCTATCTACTGTTTAATTTGTCCAGTACTGTGCTCACTAGTTTTCAGTATTCAATAGTCTGGACAAATACTGTGTCTGAGATACTGAACAGGGGCCGTGCCTAGAAAAGATGGTATTCTTTGTATACTAGTAAAGAGTGGACTGAACAACAAGATCACATTCAAATAAACAAAACTATAGTGTACTTTCAGGTATTTGCATATGGGTAAGTACATATATGATCCCCTTTCTGAGACTTAGAGACACTAATGTGATTTCTTTTCCTTAGTTTCTGTTACCATTCTGGTTTACATTACAATACTTGGGTGTGCAACTTGCAAGTGTTTTCTAAATGCCTCAGGCTCAAAGCCATGCAAGAATTTGCTGAAAACAGGAAATTTAACCTATAATTTTTATACCCAAGGCTTATATGCTAAGCCCTAGATGTGTTCTCCTTTGTGTTGCCTTTACACTGCTGAGCGCTGTGCCAAACTACTGAAAAACATGAAAGCTAAACTAAAACACTTGAAAGACAGAACTGATCAAAACATTCTCTATTTAAGGACAGTGCCAGTACAGGAAATATAGGAAGTTTGGTTGGAGTTGTAAGGCAAGAAAGGATGGGGGAAAAGCCCATGAATGGTGAATATTTTTGAAAGACGGTAAAGAAACTTAAACTTCTGTACTGAAGGGGGAAAAGCAGACCTGAATATTGGACAGACCGCATATGACTTAAGGGACAGAAGGTGCCACTATTGACTTTGTTGACAGGTGAAAATGTGCCAGCACTGGGGATGTTACTGCATAAGGAGCTGTTCCTGCTCTACTGTTGCTTGCTTTGAACACAACAATGTTAACAAAGACTGATCCCCGTGTTAGCATAGGCTGCTGAGGTGACCCTTTACCTTTCTACTTTGAAATACCGGATGAAGAAGTGGAAAGCACCATCTAGGACATCAATCCTTCATTCCACTTCTCACTGCCACATTAAATGTGACAAAACTTCATCTTTAAACTAGCTATGCTGCTTTTCCCCTATGGCTTCAGCTAGACAGCTATTTCAGGGCAACATACCAGCCTTCATTTTTTCATGACTAGTTCTTGTTCTGCTACTGTTGCTTTTTTAGGCACCACTGCTCCTTTTCTGGTCTCAGTTACATCTCTGGGGAACAGTCATTTACACTTTGCCAACAAGACATCCTCTCAACCTCATTTTTCTCAATATCCCTCTCGACCAATGAAATCTCTGCACTCTTTAAATAATATCTTCTCCACCTATATATTGAATACAATATATATACTATAAATACCATTTTCCCAACTGCATGGAAAAAAAGACTAACAAGTTCCTTGATACTTCAAAAGTCCCTAGTAATACATTAGCAGGACTTCAAAGGTCTTTTCAGCCATTGCTTCCTCAGATGCCCACCTCCATTCTGTATGGTAGGCAGTATGACAGCATTTACTTTCCTGAACTATAAAACATAATCCAACACTTACAACCTGTACTTTTTATTTATTAATCCCTCAGTCTAGATGTCTATCTTCTTCCATAGGAGCTCATGTCCAGCAATACCATTGTTGAAAGCTGGCATGCAGTGTAGTGGAAGAAACTGATTCCTATAAAACCCTGATCAGTGATGATCCATCATGAGCAGTGAATAACAGGGTCAAAAAACACAGCTGAAAAAAACCCATGACCACAGCTTTATCATGATATGATGCAATGGCAAGAACTGTATTTGTAAATCCAGAAGTTGCCTTCTAGTTCTTTGCTATTACAGTCTGAAATGCAGTAATTGCTCAATTTTTAATCCATTTAATCCATGCATTTAACTTCTCATCTACTTAACTGTTGTAACAATGCGTGTATATAATTTTTAATTTCTTAAACAAAATATCAAATAGCAAAGCAGATCTTATTAAAACCAAAGTATCATCAGACTGAAGTGTTGTTCTTATAAGAATGTCACGGTAGTTTGTCACATCGTGCAACTGAATACAATTATGTAACTTAATCTTAACAGTTTCTTGGCATTTTTCTTTCGTGACTGAGTATCCTGCAAAGGGTTTCATTATTCTGCTCAGCCTCTTACTCCTCACCAGAGAAGAGTGATAAGAGAATGGTAAGGAAAATTCTTAGCGATCAGATAAACAACATATCTTGGTCTAGATGAAAACAAAATCCATTTCCTGGAGTGAGATTCTTAAGTTAAAAATGCTGATAACTAAAAAAGATGAGATTTGGGCTTGCTTCTCAGTAATACTCTGTGTGTGCGTGCTTGGGTGCATGTCCTGAGGAAGGTGTGTGGGTACCTGTGTGGGACTTAAAAGCATACTGCTGACAGCCATTATGGAGACTTTCTCATATCTCACAAACCATCCACTGGTGGCCCATGACTCATAGGTTGAACAAGTGTCCAGAAGATGCCCCGGTGGCCTATTGTAAGGACAACTACTGCCTCACTGTAGGTTTTGTACATTGCAACCTCAGCCTATGAATATTTGCTTTTTTCTTTCTATTCTTTGTCTTTTTTCTCTGAGCTAAACAGCAATTTAGAAACAATTAGTGCTGATCTGCTTCAGAAGTGCATGTCCTCTGTCCACTGCATATGACAATTGAGTTTAGCTGAGTATAACAATTGGGCTAAGTGTTCAGCAGCCTTCTTGCCAGCAATACTGGCTAGGCTGAGATCAGTTTCACAAACAAGTCATTCCAGTTCTTCTTGTTCAGCACTAAGCCTTTTAAATGGCCAGTGACAGGGTTTTCCCCCATCAAATGGATTGCTGCCTCAACTGTTTTTAGAAAGACATCATTTCTTAACCTCCTTGCAATCTTTTTGTCATTTGACATGGATCGGTATAGAAAACCCGCCCACTAAAAAAAAATCACCTATTACCCAAACTACAACTCTCTTAATTAGGGAATGAATCAACATTCCACCAAAAAATAAAGAAATAAAAAATAATAAATCTGCGTCTTCCATTACTTACCTTGCTACATGTTCATTTCTACTTTCTGCCTTCAAAGAACCTGTGTTAGGAAATTACTGATCACTTTTGTTTGACGACAGCATCCCACATTTTCTACAGTCATTACTCATTAGCTGCCTTACAGATTTTGGGTCTGAAAAGAAATTGTGTATCATTCCTGCTGTAGTGCTCCTGACATGGACTGGACATCTTCTGAGTAGGGGAGCCTTCCATTAAACATAAATCCCACTGAGCTCTCCAAGTTATTTGATGAGCCACATCTTCTGTGATTTTCCTGCCCTCTCATCAGGTTCTCATCATGATAATGGGTACTTCTTGATGGAAATTTCAGCTGAACAGGGTGATCCTTTTGGCTAACACATAGAAACTACCTGTTCTTCCCTGTTACCAGAAATAACTTCTGATCCCCTTCCCTCCTACTCTTAATCACCATCAGACTTCCTCTCTGCTTTCCACTTTCCTCAAGCAGCTAGTTTTCTTCTCTGTTACCTCCATTAATGGATATGTCAAAGCTGGGGACAGAATTGTATTTCCAGTGAAATTTCATGATTCCCCTCAGCTTTGCACACTGCAGCTCCAGCTCAATGCTCAGATATTCAGCCTTGCTCCTCTGCCCTGCCATATAAACAACAGGCTATTACCACACAGGGACTTCGGAGTTTATTAGAGAGTGATGAGACACACTGTCTGCACTCTGATCTGTTCCATTTGGCTTGTTTAGGGAACAACATCATTACAGCCAAGTAATCCAGCTTCCACCAAAAAACTCACATAGGGGAACCATACGTGCCTCCTGTCTGACATGTGACAAACTCCAAGGACATGTTCTGTGAAATTCCCAATTGTTTCTTGTTTGTTTCTGTGAGCATTGGCAGTGTCAATGACCTCTATAATGTTTGTTTTCTAGCTTTCTGACATTGACGAGTCTCCAACAATAGCCCTTGTAGACAGTTTCCCACATAACAAGATTATACGTACTAAAATTTACCATTTTTTGCCTTAATTACTTCTAATGAACTATCTCAGTGACTGGGGAGACAGCTCAAAGTTTTTGCTTTGCAAGAAAAGCAGTATATTGAAAATAGAAGGCAAGTGGTACAGACAATGCCTAGAAGAAGAGGAAATTGAGAACAGTGAATGAGAAAATGGGAGGGAGCAGAATGGTGAAACAAATGGAACTCCAACCATGGCAAGCCAAGTGTAGAGGGAAAGTGTAGAGAAAAGGAATATGTATATAGTCAGGGATACGATGGAATACTAACAGCCCCAGGTAAAAAGCGGCATGAACAGCCTGAAGAGAGAATCACAGAATCATTTAGGTTGGACAAAAAACAAGTCCAACCATTAGCCTAACACTACCAAATCCACCACTAAACCATACGCCTAAGTGTCACATCTACATATATTTTAAATACCTCCAGGGATGGTGACTCCACCACTTCCCTGGGCAGTCAGTTCCAGTGCTTGTCAACAATTTTGGTGAAGATATGTCCAATTTACATCTTCCCTGGTGCAATTTGAGGCCATTTCCTCTGGTCCTATAGCTTGTTACTTGGAGAAGAGACTGCTCCCCACTTTGCTCCATCCTCCTTTCAGGTAGCTGTACAGAGTAATAAGGTCTCCCCTGAGCTTCCTTTTCTCCAGAATAAATAACCCCAGTTCCCTCAGCCAGGTCTTATCAGACTTGTGCTCCAGAACCTTCACCAGGCTCTTTGCTCTTGCACTCTGGCACCTCAAAGTCCTTCTTGTAGTGAGGGGCTCAAGCTGTCAAGTATGAAGACTTTAATAAGCTACAAGTATCATTGTCTTTATTCTAGTATATCTCCCACCTGTCTCCTCACAGCAGGCAAAAATCAGGACCTCATGGTTTGATTCACTCGCTCAGCAATCTATATACAGTATTGGCTGTGCAAGAAATGTAGTGAAAAGCAAAACTGAGTGGAAGGAAAAGATAACCTCTCTCATCCTGCTGGCAACACAGCTAATGCAGCTCAGGATGCTACTGGATGCCTTTGCTGCAAGCGGATGCTGCTGACTTATGGTCAGTTGGTGTTCACCATGACTTTCAGTTCTCTTTCTGCAAAGCTTCCTTCCAGCTGATAAGTTCCCACTGTGTACCAACGAGTGTATGAAACCATTCCTCTTCAGGTGCAAGTCTTTAAGCTTCCCTCTGTAATAAATGCCTTTAAAGAGGACAAATGTCTCTAAATAAAATGCTTAACCTGTACATCCAATTTGCTTTAGGTGGCTGGAATGTGGATTTTTGCATTTTATCTCCTTGGCACCGCAGCAGGTGAGACACTATATCTATGAAAACTACTACTAGAAGGTAAATTCAGATGAAATAATATATGGGAAATGATGACTGGTATTTAACACTGGAGTTGCAGTATGATTTGTGTGGGTCACTGTGTGGCAATATCTATTCCTGTGCATAGAACTAAAGTTAAAAGGATCTACCCTGTTTAAATTTTACTGTGAGAGATAACACAGTGCTGAAAACCCACATAGAAATTCAGTCATGTGTCCTACTTCTATTAAAGCAGTGTACAAGCTGTTTTTACGTGACTGCTGTATACAAAGAACCTTTCAGCAACAGGATGTTTAGCACAACAGACAGTACTGAGACATAAAAGCTGATCATAAGTGAACAAGAGACCCATTTGATCTAGGAAAAGCTACTATATTGAAAGAAATTACCATTTTATTAACAGCACAAGGCCGCTGCATAAATATCCTTCATTTCTAGAAGCAGAGACTCGATGCTTTGGAGTAAGAAGCTGGAGTGATCTTAACAAGCACTTCTTACACGACTTTTTCAAAGAAACTAGATTAATCTTTTACAAGCCTAGAAAATGGTATCAAAACAGCATCAGGGCCATCTTCAGATTATTTAGTTCCCTGTGCATACCTGCTTCAGGCAATATCTGTAAAGGAAACAAGAATTAATCCCAATTTCAAAAATCTTCATTAAATGAAATCCTTATCTTTCTGTTCTTCAGACTTTTGTAGCCTCAAATAGATCATGGAGCACAAGAGAGTCCAGCATGTAATCCAGTTGTTTGTTCTACTGTAGGTAAAGAGGTTTGCTACCCCAGGCTTGGCTGTTTCACAGATGACCCACCCTGGTCTGGGATACCAGGGAGGCTCCTGACAGGTTTGCCTGACAATCCGGAAGATATGAACATCACCTTCTCTCTCTACACCAGAGAAACAGGAAATAACTCACAGGTGACATTTATTTACAACATCAAGAACTGACTAAACCTACAATACTTATTTATTACTTAAAAAGTCCATGTCAGTCCTCATAGGCAAGCCAGTCAGAATAAGGTGGTACAGCACTAAATGTACTTTGGCATAGAGCACAACAAAAATGTTGTGAATGAACTGTAAGATACAGCAGCTTTCCTGGCATTTTCCTGCAGAAGGATATGGGTTATGGCTGACTGCCTTTTGCATACACTTAGGTCTCTGAGGAAAGCTGAAGGTTCACCCCAATAAAGAGCCTTCTGTGTGTTCAGGTAGGAGAGCAAATAGTGCTGTCTTACAGGGAAGCTGATCTGTGAAATCATTGTTGAGCTTTCAAACTAAGACTCGGAATTCTGATTTTAGCAGGTTCCAACCCCACAGTGAAATGTCAGTGATGTAACGTTCTTACCTGCCTCTCTGCACTTTGAAAATAAGACAGAACTACTCAGGTCACTGATGCCCCAAAGTACTGAGCAGAGCAATACAAAGGAACCTGTAAGATCAGGAGCTGGGACCACTTCAGCAAGTGTTTATGAAGCTACTAAATCCCTTCCATGCTCCCAAACCTCATGTCCCCTGAGCTGTACAGGGACATTTAGGATTCCTCTGACATTACCTATGTTGCCATCACTGCCATTGCAGACATCTTTGCTTACAGCAACCCCAGTTGCCATAATGAGGGTCCAACTCAGGCTCTCTAAGGGTGAGAAGTTATACCTACAATAAACTTTCACAACCTGCAGAGCAGGGGCATGTGAGCACACAGGATACATTCAGCAGCAGGCTACTCAGCGCTTCCGTTGTTGGTAAAATAAGTCAACTCACACTGCTTCCCAGCCACTAAAATGTATCTGTGATCTAAGGCACAGCCCTTCTACATCCCAAAGGCCCTGAGCTCACATCATAGACCCTGTATTTGTCTGAAAATAGTACAGATGTAATTTGCAGAGAAAAGAGAATATTTATAATTAAGAAACTTGCAGCAAGGTGTGAAGATCAGCTTCACCCCTATTGCTGACAGTTCTTGCCTGTCTGGAGTAGAATGACAAAACCATCATAGAAACATCATCTATACAGAACACTAGATGTTGTTTAGATTCAGAGCACCACACTGAAGCCACAACTCAGGTCAGTAAAAGAACAAGCTGAACCAGAAGATGTGGAACTGGGGTGCTTTCTCCAGAAGGAACTCTTCCAACTAGAGCCAACAGGCAGCATGTGACATTATGGTCCCTTTAGGTTACTTCACATTCCACATCGGGGGGTTCTTCCTGCATTAAGCAAAATAACAGCAGCAGAAACCACATGGGCACTACTTCTTCAGAAACCACAGTGGAACTGAGAAAGGAGAGGTACAGGGATTCCAGGGTTGCAAAAATCAGACTTGGTCCATTCAAAAGTAGTCCCTTGAGTCCTACAAGAGGGGGTTACCTAATTGGCTTTTTTAAACTGTTTCAAAGTACAAACAGATTAAACCTTTTTCTCTTTTTTTTTCTCCTCCAAAACCAGCTCATCTCAGGAATAAACTCCTCAACGATCCGAAACTCGCATTTTTCCTCAAGTAGAAACACCACCTTCATCATTCATGGATTTGGGAGCACTGGAAGAGAAGGCTGGGTGGTAGAAATGTGCTTGGTATGAGAGTAGCTTCTGATTTCCATCAGCGGTTGTAACTACAAACTGTCAGTATCCTTTAGGCATTAATGTTCACTTTCCAGCTTACATTTCATTAGGTAGCAGCAGACACCAATCAAGAGGAAAATTTCACAAACACCAAAATACATTCCCACTCTAGAAGATGCAGCATAGCGGAGGCTTCTTGGTCATCTCTGACATTAGGTTTCTCTAGAGAGTTTCCATCCCCAAACCCTACAGACTGCATCAAAGCAATAAACTGAACACAGCCTGTGCATTGGTGTCAGAATATCAGATTAGACACGCTGACCCACTGCATCTCCCATTAGGAGAAATCAGGCTGTCCTTCAGTTAAAAGGCCCTCCTGAATTGTAAAGCTCAAGTTTCAATATTCTACAAATACTATTCTGGTTCACCACTGTTCAGTCCTTGAAAACCCTAAACCCAACAAAACAATAACAAGACCCTTTTTCTTGGATTACAGGGTCCAATGAAAAAGAGATTTCAAATATGAAATGTGAAGCTATCACAAAACCAGCAGAGTAGGTTGTGTAGTGGCAGCCTTGGCTCTGAGAGATAAACAAAATCTACTCTAGTTTGTGCTCCTTCCACACTGGCAGGCAAATATGAGAAGCTAGAAAATGGCCACTACTGGATATCAGCCACAGATCTACATCGCTTTCTTTCACAGATCAATGAATACTTATAATCTACAGCATGAAATTTCTAATTTTTTCAATTGAAAAGGAGCAGCAGTTCTATCTGCCTCTGCATAGTGCAAGCTTAGAGCGCCTACAGGAAAGGAGGAAATCCAAGCATCAATGCACTATTTCTTCAACCTTCTGTTTTCCTTGTCATTCACCTTCAGCTGTTTATCATGGGTTATTTTTTGCTTCCATTTCTTGTCCTTTCTCAAACCTTAAGTGAGCTTTAGTCACCGAAAACTACAACTGTAGACTTTAATAGAAGAATCACTGATCTCTGCAAGAGTGCCTAGTACTGAAGTAACCAACACGTTAGCTTTCTTTGCTGAAACAGAAACTTTCTACTCTACTTCAAACCTTTCCAGTCTGACCTGACTTTGACTTTCTTGGTTTTAAAGGTACTTGTTAAATAAGTCTACTTTCTATGCTATTCAATTAAGCTAACAACATCTCTCAAAGAAAGTCACATACTGTGCATAGAGACTACTGCACTGTCGTGTGGCTTTTTCAGATTACTTCAAACAGGTATACGAATAACTTATAGATTAAAGTATTTTTATTATGGTCATTCATAATTGATACTTTTTTGGGTGAATGTCTTGTTATATTCTGTTTTGCAAGAAGATGCATGCTTCAGCATGGGACAGGCAACAGTGAAGAGTCCTGCTTAGTAAAGGTTGAGAAATTGCATTACTATATTACCTTTTAATGCTTATTCCAATTTCAGTTGCATCTCTGTTATTTTGTCTCCTTAAATACTTTGCTTCATGTGTTTCCACATCAGCTGTTACTGGAAGTAGAAAATATCAACTGCATTGCTGTCGACTGGCAAGAAGGTGCAAAAGGCACCTACATCAGTGCGGTGAACAACCTCCGTGTGATTGGGGCTGAGATTGCCTATATCATCGAAATTTTGAAGGTAAAAGGCACAACTTTACCGCCTACAGCTCTTAAGTGGATATAGAGGGGTTGTGTTGCCACAAAAAACACGCATTAAGCTGATGTGGTTGAAAAGAGGTGCCAACTAATTAAAAGCCAGTAGGTGGCAACGTTTCCATATGTTGATAGAGGCAAGAAAGCATTCAGTAGAAAGAAGGCAAGGCCTGCGAGTTCAGTTCTTGTAAGAGTTTTGCCAGCGTTAGGTACCTGTGCTAGATGTAAATTAGTATCTCTGCTTAGCATCACTGAAATGAGCAGGAGCTGACTCAATAATGCCATATTTGCTGTCTACAGGCATGATAAACTGTCCAATTGCCTTCTAGTTGTGAAATTCATGTTCCTGAAAGCAAGTTTTCACATGTACAAATACAGCACAAAACAGCTCAGATGTGAAGTTTAAGAGTATTGGTATTTCCTGCTGACTTCAGGAAGGCTCATAAGTACTTAGACATACTGAAAATCAGAACGCTGCCTGGCTACAGACTTGATCCTGGTCAGGAGGTGCTCATCTTGAAGTGCTACAAGAAGTAGCTCAGAGCCACAAGGCAAAGTGCTGACATTGTAAGCACTGAATACTAAAGAGCACTTCTCCAGAACCTGCTGGGGTACAGTCTATTGTTTCTACTTAGGAGACTCTTATGTAGCCTCACACATTTACTTCTGTATCTTCTGCGTGTACAAATCCCAAGTCACTTGAAGATGCATTCAGTTTTTCATTTAATATCTATTACTGCACCTTTTGCAGTCTAGGCCTCTTTCTTCCTTGAGAAAAATGCATAAATGTTCCTTAGACTTCCTTTTCCCCAGTTTACAAACTTCTGCAGTTTGATTAGGAAAGGTTAAGCTGCACTGTAAATAGAAGTACTGCAGTAAATCTTATTCAGAAGAACCCATCGTCTAACACTAAAGGTAGGCAGGCCAGTAGTACAGATCTGCTTTTATTTGGATACATTCTGCATACATCTGCATTACAAAACAGAACTTGGTGTAAAACCATTAAGGAATTAGCAACCAGTCCTAGTGGGTTTTAGTCATTACAAAATCCAGCAAATCCCTGAATGAAACATTTCCCCTGCATGCAGCCTACAAATTGATTAATCGCAATTTCCACCTTCAATGCATGTGTTATATCTTAACAGTGCAAATCTTATACAGCTGACATGTGGCAAAGAGGAAAATAAATGTCACCCCACCTAAGCTTGTCAGCCCAAAATACTATTGAGTAATATCACATATTCTATGTATGCACATAGAGAACAGTCATGTGATTAAAAAGGCCCCATAATTGAGTAAAAAAGAAAAAATGAAATTATTTTGACAAAAATTAAATTAGGGCTCGGTCAAAATGAGAAAGAATGTTCATATTTTGTCACCAAGAGTAACTGAATATGGTAGCCATACACCATAGAATCATAGAAGAGTTAGGGTTAGAAAGGACCTTAAAACCATCCAGTTCCAACCCCCCTGCCATGGGCAGGGACACCTCACACTAAACCATGTCGCCCAAGGCTATGTGCAGCTCAGCCTTGAACACCACCAGTGATGGAGAATTCACAACTTCCCTGGGTAACCCATTCCAGTGCCTCACCACCCTCAAAGTAAAGAATTTCTTCCTCAGATCCAATCTAGACTTCCCTTATTTGAGTTTGAACCCATTACCCCTTGTCCCCTCAGTACAGTCCCTCATGAAGAGTCCCTCCCCATCATCCCCATAGGCCCCTTTCAGATACCAACATTACAACAGTGAATCCAACATCACTGGGCATTTTAACTTCTAGATTGGATCATTTGCTATCAAGTCTTGGTGTATTTTAAACAATAATTAAGTGAAGGAACTCACTTAAAAAAACTCACACACGGTTTGCTACACAGGAAGTCAGTCTAGATGTTCCTGAAAGCCCATAATGCAAAACACCCCCTTTGCTTGCTATTTAAAGCCTGTGTTCTTGTCTCCCACCACCACCTCAATGACCAGGAAGTCTCCAGATGCTCCCCTTATGATATCCATTTAATTGGCCACAGCCTGGGAGCACACACCGCAGGAGAGGCAGGAAGAAGGACCCGAGGCATCAGACGGATAACAGGTAGGCTGCTCACCAATGAACAGAGCTAACATTGTGTGCATCTAAAGGAAAGAAACTTGGGAGGCACTGGCCTGTAAACTGGAATTAAATTGTTGCCAGTGCTGGAAACACCTCTCATGAGTGGAGGAAAACTTAATGCTTCCCAGAAACAAGGATAATTATTACATCTTCTTCTCAAGTTAAAAGCTCTGTAGTGGAAGACTTCAGTAGAAAAAAAGACATAGTTTATATTTAATCCAGTGAATGATGGTAATGTTACATCAAGGCCTATGCAAACACAGAGTAACATATCAAGAATCCTTAGGTTTTCCTATCTGTAAAGCTTTACAGGCCAGTAATAAGCTCAAAGGTAATAGCATGCCTTCTTCATGGTAATGCGATGCTATTATATAGTCTATTGGCAAATATTTTACTTCTGGTGGAATAAGTTTTTAGAAAGGTTCACAAAACCATATTATTAAACATTTTCTTTTCAGGTTAACTTAACATTCCCATTATTATCATTCAACATGTCTTGTGCAGTACTGAACAACTGATGTTGTAAGTTGGCAAACACATTAAGACGTGTAACACTTCCTTCCCTCCCTCAACTAATATATGGGGGGGTTTCATTTAGGTTTAGACCCTGCTGGGCCCTGTTTTGAAGGCACTCCTCCTGAGGTGAGGCTGGATCCTTCAGATGCAAACTTTGTTGATATTATTCACAGTAATGCTGCTCACTTTCCCGCTGTAGGTAAGTGTTCATGTGCAAGTAAATACTTGCAGGGATGGGCACCATGTCACTGAGATACTGACCTCATCACATGTGTATCTCAGGGCTTGGAATATCTAACACCACTGGTCACCTGGACTTTTACCCCAATGGAGGAACTGTGATGCCTGGATGCACTGATTTACATTCAGACATGAAACAAAGCGAATTTGAAGCTATCATTGCAGGTAAATACATTCCCAACATGCACAGTACTTTGTTTTCATTCCATTATGAAACATTAACTGTGAAAGTAACTGTCAGTTTGGGAGAAAACAGCAAAACCAAATTGAGTTTTGCTTATTTAATTGTAGGATCTAGAAGGAAATAAGAAACAATAAGGCTGGATCAGAACAGTAATCCCCAGGGAACAGTGTAGGAAAGGAAGTTTAATATAGGCTTAAGCTTTGCTCCCCTAATTTTAAATTGGGCCTGCAGAATACAAAAAGGCAGGGAACAGGGAACAACCCAGTCCAACAAGCCCATAGGCCCAGAAGGAGGTTTTCCAGGCTGACACAGGCTCATGCCATCTTTCATTTCTAGCAGATGCTGCAAAGAGCATCTGACCATTCTACATCATAAATTAGGCAAAAGCACTCAGTGTTTCCAGTGACTGTACATCCTTTACCTCTCCACCTGAGACTTCTCTCTTTACAGGCTTTGGAGAGGTCAGCAGAAGGCTGTTAAGCTCTTTGAAATTGTAATTAATGTCATTGTCTTAAAAGGGACTCTGGTGCCATAGAGATCAATGTATCTCACTTGAAATCTAGGGGTAACTGGCATACAGTTCTCTGGATAAATCACAGACAAAACAGTAAATTCTCAAGACCATGCTACTGTTCTTTTCCAAGCTTCAGCTGTTTCCATGGTGAGACAAGTGCAGCCCTTGCGCAGGGTAACAGGAGGTTATTTCACTGATGTTCATAAACTTTGTTCCCACAGATGCTACAGTCTTTAGAGGGTGCCATCACTCCCGCAGCCATGAGTATTATTTCAAAAGTATCCTCTATCCCAATGGATTCCTTGGATATCCCTGTAAAAAATACGATTCCTTTAATTCGGCAAGTATATCAGACCAGGAACGGGTGTGGAATTTCTGTAAAGAAAATGACTCAAGTCTCTACACTCACAATAGGTCCCACTACATGTGCAAAAGACTTGGATGCTGGTGACTGTGCTTCTCATGGGGTGGTTTGATAGGAAGAACAGCACAGTGAGGCACAGCAGCTCCATCAACTATTACACTCGGGGACAATAATCCTGAAGGACAGATAATTGTCATGGTTTAAGCCCACCCGTACATCAGCCACACAGTTCATCAGGTCCCCCTGCCTTCCTCCACCTGCTCCTGGAGGGATGGGGAGGAGAATCGAAAGAATGTAACTCCCATAGGTTGAGATAAGAGCAGTCCAGTAACTAAGGTATAACACAAACCACTGCTGCTACCATCAATAATAATAATGACAAGGGAATCAACAAGGGAAGAGAACACAACCACTCATTACCCGCTGACCAATACCCAGCCAGACTGAGCAGTGAACTAACTCTTCCAGGTCTCTGCCCCAAGTTTTTACATCCTGGGCATGACATGCTGTGGTATGGAATACCTCTTTGGTCAGTTTGGGTCAGGTGCCCTGTCTCTGCTTCCTCCCGGTTTCCCCTCCTCTCTGGCAGAGCATGAGACTCAGAAAGTCCTTGGTCAGAGTAAATATTTGAGCAGTAACTAAAACCATTGATGTTATCAGCACTGTTTCCAGGCCAAAAGTCAAAAACACAGCACTGCACCAGCTACAGAGAAGGAGAAAAAATGACTGCTACTGCTGAACCCAGGACAATGATATAACCAAAATAAGGGGGAAAAATTAAAACCCATGCAATTCTCCCCCTAAACCTTTATGCAAAGAGCATGTAGGTCAGATATAGCTATCCTATTAACCCCTGGCTGGAAGAAGAGACATTTGGAGCCTCCAAAATGTAATCATAGACTACTTCTGGCTGGAAAGGACCTTAAGATCATCCAGTTCCAACCATCCTGCCATTGGCAGGGACACATCACTCTAAACCAGGCCACCCAAGGCTATGTCCAACATGGCCTTGAACACCGCCAGCAATGGAGTATTCACAACTTCCCTGGGCAACCTATTCCAGTGCCTCACCATCCTCAAAGTAAAGAATTTCTTCCTCAGATCCAATCTAAACTTCCCTTATTTGAGTTTGAACCTGTTACCCCTTGTCCTCTCATTACAGTCCCACATGAAGAGTCCCTCCCCAGCATCCCTATAGGTCCCTTTCAGATATTGGAAGGCTGCTATGAGGTCTCCACGCAGCCTTCTC
>JASSUY010019854.1:0-12385 GCA_032466535.1 Forpus xanthops
TAAAAATCCAAAACACAGTGCTACACCAGCTACTGCTTAAAGAAAAATGACTGCTGCTGCTGAACCCATGACACCAGTATGGAGCAGAGAAATAAAAATTGCTATTACCTGTAATGTTGTGATGCTCTTCAGAGAACAATCTTACTATATTAAATGTATCACTTCAATTTTCCTTTTAGAGAATACAATATCAAGCTATGCTTACAGTTATATCCATAGAATTTGGTAGTATCAAAATGTCTAAAAGAAGAACATGGCTCATGCACTAATTACCAGTCTTACCAATGCTCTGGAATTACAAATACAGGATTTTTTATAGTTTAGTAAAGACACACATGACATGCAACAATTATTCTTCAGGATCATATTGCTTTTAACCTTTCCAAAGGCCTGGTGTCCTATATTTTGTTTTATTTGATAAACCTCTGATCTTTAAAAAATGAAAAGGTAAAAGACAAAAATTTCACAAACACCTCTGTCTGTCAAAAAGCAGGAATGTGAACAGACATGAAAGATATATTTAACAGTCAGCACAAAGATGTTAGCTATATATATTGAAATAAAGTAAAGCAAAAGTAAACAGGAAAGCACATTCTCCTACTGTACAATACCAATACCTTACAGACACAGATATAAGGGACAAAGAAAGAGAAATGACTCAGGGTAAGATATACTGATGTATAGCAGGTTATTGCCCATTGGCAGAAGATCTTTCTTGCGTGGCATGTGTATGAATAAAACCAGACTTCACTATGATTATTTTTCTGAATGCCCTTATCTTGCTTTAGGTACTGAACTGTGAATCCTTGCACAACGTGCAACTCTGAAAACAACTTTTTACATTATGTGTTTATGCTATTAAGATGTTTTGTTGTGTCTAACATGGCGTCCATTTGCTGTAAATGTATAACTAAACTGCCATGAGCACTAGGCCATCCGGCCTGTTATATCAGTGCTGTTGCCTGCCGAGATGCACGTTGTGCTGGATCAAGGAGATACTTTGTGTCAGAAATAACTCCGCCAGCTTCGCTGCATGGCCTGTAAACTCTCATACCAGCACATATGGGAGGCAGAGTGGCCCAGAGAACAGCAGGAAAATCAGAAATTGCTATGGAGAAAAGCCTCCATGTGACTTAAATTCAAGAGTCTAACAATTGATTTAGAGTTCCTGAGAAACCTGGAGAGACTTAGTTGTCACACCTAAATTAGGCATGCACAGCAGGTGATGAGATGCATCGACTGAGTCTTCCCAGTCACAGAAGCTTAGCATGTTATTCCTCTTCAGTGTGAGCTGATAGGAGTTCACAGTATAGCAAGTATAGTGTCTAGCATTTCACTTTTACAGGTTCCAAAATAAAAAGATAAAGTTTCCAACTGCCAGACATGAAAATTTTGTCTGTCAAAATCTGTGAAGCCGTATTTTTTGTTCATACATTCATCAGGAGTTAGAACTTTAATAATAACTTGCTGAGATTTGCCAGAGGAGAATCTGGGGTTTAGTAGTCTAATGCAGTTAGGAGCACTTGGATTTTTTTATTCCTATTATAATCAGTGGTGACTCAGAGCACACAGAAAAAATGCATAATTTGCTGAATAAGATTAATATTTACACAAGTATATAAAGTATATAAAGAACTGAAGTTAACAAAAAAAAATCCTAAACAGAGTTTCAGCCACTTCCTATAATTCAGGCTCCTGAGAACATGCTATGGTAATATTAAGGTTAAACTCAAATCTTTAATAGGTCAATCTAAACCATGCTATAATATGAACAAGAATATTATGCTAGTAAACATAAAAAAATGCAAGCATAGACAAATAAATGTGTGCCTATCTATCTATCTGCAGAAAAAAAGCATGTTACACTGCTATAGCTATGCTTCTTCTTTTATTAGTCATGAAAGGAACAATTATATTTCCTTCTGAAGAAAATAATTGCTTTTTGCTCTCTTTCACCAGCTACACTTAGAAAACCTGGCAACTTGAAATATTTATTTAAAATCCTAGGACATTAGTTATGAGAAAAAGTACTTCAGTACTATTTTCCCCAGGAGATGTATTTAAACATACAGGTACATTTAAAGAAAATAAAAATAATGAGCACTAAAGAATCATAGAATAATTTAGGTTAGAAAAGGCCTTTTAGATCATCAAGTCCAACTGTTAACTGACAATTCCACCACTAAGCCATGTCCCTAACGGCCATATCTATTCCATTTGCACCCGGAATGTCCAGTGAGGTCCCTTCCCTAGTTGACTAACTCAGCAGCTGTGTCAGGAAGTTATCTTCCACATGCTCCATGAACCTCCTACTCTGTTTTCTGTCTGTTGTGTAGTATTTCCAGCAAAAATTTGGTAATTTGAAGTCCCCCATGAGAGCCAGGCTTATGATTTCAAGACTTCTCCCAGCTACTTATTGTCTGCTTCTTCATCCTGGCTGGGTGGTCTCTAACAGACTCCCACCAAGACTCACTACTCTGCTCTCAGACCCCACCTGCAGTACTGGGTACAGCTCTGAGGCCCCTATAGAAGGAGGAGTCCAGAGGATGGCCACAAAGATGCTCAGAGGGCTGGAGCCCGTCGCCTATGAAGACAGGCTGAGACAGATGGAATTGTTCAGCCTGGAGAAGACAAGGTTCCAGGAAGACTTTCTAGCAGCCATCCAGTAGCTAAAAGGGACCTACAAGAAATCTGGATTTGGACTTTTTACAACGGCATGTAGGGATAGCATGAGGGGGAAAGGTTTAAAACTGCAAGAGGGTAGATTTAAGCTAGATATTAGGAAGAAGTCCTTTACTGTAAGAGTGCTGAGACTCTGGACAGGTTGCCCAGGGACATTGTGGATGCCCATGCCTGGAAATGTCCAAGGCCAGGCCGGATGGGGCTCTGTGAAACCTGGTAGAGTGAAAAATCTTCCTACCAGTGGCAAGGGAAGTGGAACTTGATGATCTTTAAGGTTTGCTCCAACCTAAACCATTCTATTATTCTATATCTACTTTGTTGTACTTCCCACTGATTCTTACCCATAAAAACTCAACCCTATGATCACCATCATTAAGCTTTAGACAATCAAAATATTTTCCCAACATACAGGGCTACCCTAGTACCTCTCCTTCCTTGCCTATCCCTTTTGAAGATCTTTCAGCCATCTATTGCAGCACTCCAGTTGTGCTAGTCATCCTATCATGTTTCCCTGGTGGCAACTATGCCATAACTTTCCTGCTGTACTGTGTCATCCAGCTCCTCCTGTTTCTTGCCCATACTGCATGCTTCGGTGTAGATGTGCTTCAGTTGGGCAATTGATCCCACCACCTGCGCAACATAGAAGATAAAGGGAATAGGCCAGGATAAAACTGCAAGATAACAGACTAGTACTTAACATATACCTGAAAAGGCTTTAGGGCCTAATTACTGTCATTGTTTGGAAATGGGACTTGTATTTCCAAAGCACTATAGAATAAACTCATCTCTTTGTCTACTTGCTGCTATCAATAAAGTCTTGAGCAACACACAAAACTGAGGAATGGAAAAACAGTGCTTCAAGATATAAATAAAATTCTATGCAATAAGTGCTGGTAGATTATTTTTTTTTTCTCCATTTCTGAATCTCTTATTAAAAATTTTGTTCCATTTTCCTTGAAGTGATGATAGTGATTATTGTTCAAAAATAATGTTGCCAGATTAGGTCAACTACTGATTTCAGCTGTCATGAAAAAGGAAAAGAGTGAAATCAGACTCTTTTTCCTTGAATTACAAAGGTCATCATTTTGATGTATGCTGAGGTAACAAATGAATTTTAAAGACTGGTTTACAAAACCCACAAAAGAAAAAGGAAGTCAAGTAAAATGTACACACTGATGCACATGCCTATTAGTGACGTTTATGTAGGCATGGAATTGTTTCTAGGAATGTTCACTTGCTTTCTAAATTTTATACCTATTTACCTGTATGTTGTACTGTGTGCACTAATGCCTAATGTGTGCATTTGAGAATCAAAATATTTACATATGTTTTTTTATATGCTACATATAAAATTAACTTTTTTTACAGTCTAGGAAGAGTTCTAGGCACAGTATGTTGCATATAATACTTCACAATTTTTTTTTTTTTTCTCTTTTAAAGGACTCTAAAGGAGAAATATCTACAAGATATTCTTAAATACATTTTGGTTAAGATGACATAGGAACTAGTTATGGAAGGATAAATACTGTAGCAGTTATATATAATGTACTATTAGAACTGTAGAACACTAGGTTGTCTCATCTTATAAGCATAACAACTTCAGCTAGGATTCATGTTGTGATTCAGATTTGTGTTCATGTGTGTCATCAGTTCAACTAGGCATCTAAGCTCCCAATATTATTGATGGACCCTTATCATTATGCTTCATGGACCCACATATGCATGTCTAGGTCTTTTTTGAGATACACAAGGATATCCTACTTGGCCTACAGCTGCGCTCTGGATAGCTCCGATTTAAGGAAGCCTCTGGAATTTCCCACACATCCTGCATCATATATGTCAGTCTCATCAGGATGTCTTGAATACTCCAAGAAATCTGAGGTGTCATCAGACACTCTGTTTTGGGCAAATGAGTAGCTTTCTTAGGTGTCTATGAGCTGAATGATCTACTGGGCTCCACTGACAAATGTGTTGACAAAGGGCTCTGGCCACTTGAGCACATAAAGACCTGAGGCCTTTCAGAGCAGTAGCTGGACACCCGGATGGATTTTTTGCAGCATCTTAACTGGCATTTACTGCTGGTATTTCAGCAATTGAATATTACCCTGTATTTTCATTGACTGCAGTGACAGCTTTGAGACATAGAGCACATAGGTAATAGTTATATAGCATGTATATAAATATCTGTATGTGGACATGCAGATTAAGATACCTTAATCCAGCACTGAATCCTAACCTTTCTGTTATCTCTAGATAAAATGCAGTTATATATTTATCTGTGTATGCATATACAGCATCTAATATGTAGGCTTTTTCTGAATTATGAATTGTCATTCCTACTAAAATTAGTTGAGTTTACACTATGGATTTTTTCCTTTTTGGAAAAAGACAGAGAGGTAAATTCAACATTTTCTATTTTACAGGGATCACGGCCCAAAACACAGGACTTTAAAGACAAAACTCAAGTGCTGACCAATTGCTGAAACAGTTGCTGTCAGTTATATATATAGGGTTTTGAATAGCGGCACAAACTCCATGTCGAGACCAGTTATTCCCAGTTTATCCCAGGGGTTGATACTTCCTGCTTTCTTCATTAACTTCCTGGACAATCCCACAGAGTGTACTCTGAACAAATTCTCAGGAAGGATACAAGAATGGGAAGAGTAGGTGATACACCAGAGACTTGCTCTGCCATTCCAAGGAACCCTGACAGATTGAGGTAATGGCTTGACAGAAATCTCATGAAGTTCAAGAAACATCAAGTCCTCCACCTGGGGAAGAATAACCCCATGCACCAGTGCATGCTGGTGCATGCTGGTGCATGCTGGCTGGGAAGAAGCTTTGCTGAGAATGGCCTGGGGGTCCTGATGGACGCCAAGTTGAACATGACTGAAACTGAAACACGATAGATAAAATTTCAATGTAAGAAAAACCTTTTTTTTATGATGAGTGCTCAAAGTTTTTTGTGAAGAGGGGAACAGGGTGCCCAGGGAGTCTACTCGGCCCCTGTTCTTGGGGACATTCAAATATCAACTGCACTTGGCCTTGAGCAGCTTGCTCTAATCTGCTCTGAGCACAGGGTTGGTCTGGATGATCTCCATGACTCTATGATTCTTTGACATCTTTTTTCAATTTTTTTAAGAGAAAGATTATCATAGTCAACCTATTTTTAACATAAAATATTTGAAAAGGAAACAACATTTTGTGTGACTATACAGGTGTTAAAAAAGTACCACAGGAGAAATATTACACAAACAACTTTTTCATGTTCAGGCCTAAGATCAGAAGGCTGATATTACACAAGCTATCATGAATATTGCAATATCCACCAGATCTTTTATTCCAGGCCTGTGAGTGGGGATAAATAGATGACAATGAGACACATATATCAAGCCAGAGCTAAACATTTACCAAAGGCTGAGAAATAGTGTTACCAAACTAATCAGCATAAATGTTGTATAATCAGCCGCTGTTGTGCATCCTGCTCCAGTTGTGTCTAAAGTACTGCCATCTTTGGTTTGATGGATTTGCTTTACGTCACTGAGGTTTATCTTGTCTGGCATCCCTGCTGAGACAAATAAGAAAATACAGTATGAAGCATGCCGTGTCAGTACTGGCAACATGTTATAGCTAGAACAAATTTAAATACCCTCAGCACACAGACTGTCACAGTTTGGTTTGTAACTCTTATGTTACTGCCAAATTCAAAATCCTTTATAATTGCATCTAGAAGCGTTGAAAGTAGTTCAGCAGTCTGTCAGCTCTAAACAAAGTTGCTCTTGTAGAGATAAATCTCAACAAATATTTGCAGACTGAAGTGAACAGTTCTGCAAGTCCTACTAGTACCTAGAAGTCTACTGCTCATATCTTTCTTGGATTTGAAGGAAAAGTGAAACTATTTAATGTGAATTTTTTTGTGTCTGGGTCCCAATATTATTCCAAAATAGTGTATACCTGGTGAAAGTTATGCAGTGAAGTATACTTGTTGCTATGTAAACCCTTCATTTCAGCACAATTTAAAGAGACTTTGTAACATTGTTAGGCAATATTGTAAAGCTAACTTTAAACAGGAACTCATTTACTGAGTTCTCTGCTGAATATTTGTACTTTTTTTGGACCAGGGTAAATATTTCCTCATCTCAAAACAGCTCTTTGTATGGAAGAAGGCTATAATCATACACTATGTTTTCTCTGCTTGCTTAAACAATTGGAGACAGAAGGTCTTGGAGACAATTCAGATTTGGTATCATTGTCAGCTGCTTGTATTTGCTTTGCATACTTCTAGACTAATCGCCTCATCCCATGCAACAACTTGTGGCATGCCACTATCAATCAAAATTAACAAGTCTAAATTCAGTGTTATTACATGCAACAAATATTGACATTGTAATTACCCTGAGACTGAAAAAGGCTTCATATAAAGCAAAGTCAATATTTATGTAATTAGGTCAATACATATATAATTCAGATGGTAAACTCTACTGTTGGAACAGCAGCATTAACAGAAGCTCTGCTGAGCTGACATATTGATTTTACAGTCCAAGATTCTGCATTATTATTCATCCTTTAGGTACTTCTTCCCTCTACCATTACGAAAGATAAATAATCTAGTGATTTTTTATTAGTAATAGTATTCAAAAAGACTATGATGAAGTACTTTTGTCATGGTGCTATCCTCTTTTAAGCTAGCTTAACAGAACCTACGGAGATACCTCATTTTTAAAAGGAATGACTTTTTTAGTGCTTGTGTTAAAAAACCTCTTTTCTCTAAAAGTAGCTTGAAAGCCTCTCTTTGTAAACTTGCTATATGTACTCAAATCTCCTTCCTGTAGCTCTGAAAAAATGTATTAAGGGAAGAGGTAGCTGAAGTCAAACGTTGTCTGAAAAACCTTCGACAATGAATTCGTCTTACTTGCTGCTGTACTTAGACAGCAGAATATACTGCTATTTTTTTGGTGGATTTATTGATCCAGTGATCTTGCCTGCCCGGAACTGGTGAAAATTAACTCTACAAGTACAATTCAAGTGTACATACAAGGAGGAAGAATGGTAATAGATGTTAAGAAAGAGGGAATACAACTTCTCTTTATCATGCATGTTTGGTAACCTGTCTAGAGAAAAATCAGTCACTCAGCACTTCACCGAATGAATGTTTCATAGCTCACCAAAGAAGGTTTATCAAGATGTTTTTTCCATGGAAGTTTTATTAAGTAGAACAATGACAGAAAAAAAAATGCCTGGGGTCAGTTTTTCAGAGCATAAGTGAGGTTTTTTAATATTTAAAAAGACTAATTTCAACAGACAGTGAAAAATTCAATTCTCACCTATTCAACAATGCAGCGCACTAATTGCTGTAGGTGTAATGGGGTAGCTTGTTCCCAGTGTATTTAGAGATGCATTGTCACAGTAGTGAAAGATATGGCCTTAAACATTGTAAAAATCCAGGATATCACTTATTATAAAATATAATATTAACAATAAATTTAATTCCTACACCTGTCCTGTACTTCTTATTTAAATAATTAGGTTCTCTTGTACACTACACATCAGCTTGTACATATATGTCACCTTTCACATATCCTAGTCAGCAATGGAAGTTATCTTCTAAATCCATTTTGTAATCCACAGAGAACTTGCAATGAGAAATACCCAAATATTTGAAGCAGAATAGACCAAAGCAAAAAGCAAACTTTTTTAGTTTTAGTTTCCCCACGTAGTAGAAGCTAGAGTTGTGTTACAAAAAAGACATATAAGTTTCTCAATTATTTCAAATTGTCTCTGATAAATGTCTATCACAGTATCAAAATCATGTGAAATATATTTTGATAGAAAATGGCAAAATTCAGAAGTTTCACCTGAGATTTGGAGTTTTTTTTTTTTTTTTGAAGAAAACCAAGAATTACAGCAGAATAGAAGATAAGTTGCTTGTGAATTACAAACCAAAATATATATTATATATCTACCTTTATATTTAAAACCAAGTATAATGTTTGCATAAAGTAAAGCTGCCAAATTTCACATTATCTTCACAATACCAGATGTGAAACGTAGCTAGTGGATGCAATTTAAAATATTGTCCTGCTCTGGTTTAGAAAAAACTAATCAGTAAAAGAATTTCACCAGACATTGTAATAAATATTACGGCATCTCATTGTAGTATAATAGCAGCAAAATATTTTTAATGCTTTTTGAGGTCTTCTAAAGATATATGAATCTTGTGATAGGTAATGGTACTGTCAGCCTTGAGAGCTGACCTATGTTCTCCAGAATGGCTACAGAAACAGTGCAATTACCTTCCAATATTCAGCAAGAGCCTTTAAGCTACATTTGATGAGTCAAACCTAAAGCCATGGAAGATTTTCATCTGGCATGGAGCCTTTAAGCTACATTTGATGAGTCAAACCTAAAGTCATGGAAGATTTTCATCTGGCATGGAGCTTTTCTACAGAGATTTAAAAAAAATATCACTAAAATGACCTTTGACTCTTGAGTAGTAGATGCTTGCCTACCAAGGGCCATACTTTAACTTTAAACATCTTAAACATTTTAAATTGAACATTATATAATAACGGACTAGTTTGAAACAAAACCAGAAAGTGTTTGTGTGAGTGTAGTCTAACTTCAAACACCTGGCTGTATTACATTCTATCTGTTGAGTAACATATATCAGGACTAACATGGGTCTTCAAGGGAAAAGAAGCTGCCAAATGAGCTGCTGTGGGAATCCCACTGGATACAAACACTGTCAAAGCCTCAGAAAGGAGGAAGAACTGGATTTATTGCTGTGTATCATTCTTATATTGTTTAGGAAGATTCAAATATAGCTTTTATGGTACAAGCATTTTCTATGAGCCTCAAACAAGAGGAAGAATTTGAGTTAAAGACGGGACAGTGTTTCAAATGATAGGAAAAAAAAAGGGGGAATGTAACTTCTGCAAGACAACAATCCTCTGAAGTTGCATGCAAAATTCTTCTTAGAAAGGCAAGTAGCTATTTCAGTCATTAAATGTAAGCTAAATTTTGGGATCTTATTACACATGAGCTGTGAATAAAAGCACTAATAATTAGTTGAAGTTCTGTCCCAAAATTCATAAGTTCAAGAAGAAGCTTTATGAAATGTTAACAAAATATGTAAAGGTCAGATGAATAGACCAAAATCATGGTGTGTTGCACATGAATGCGAAATGTTAACATGGAATCGTAATTTACAATAATAAGATAACTGCAGAAGGCATGTCGGCATGCTGGTCATTAATTGATAGATGTTATTAAGAAGCAATAAAATGTTGGGGAAGCAGAAGGTAAATTTGGATGCAACTGATAAAGTAAGTTGAAGAATTTCTAGAAAAAGGCAAAAAGAAGAGTAATGTAATGGTTTAGAGGAATGAAGGGACAGTACCACCAGAACAATGAGTTGAGGATTTTGCAACTAGCAAGAGCTATGACAATCTCCTTACTGTGTCAAATAAATACCAACACTGCCTGGTATAAACAGATTATTGTAGTATAAAGGAAGACATAATATCATTTTAATTCCTCTAATTCACAATAATGACTTTATGCAGTTAGCTCTAAGACAACAATCATTAATTCATTTAAAAAAAAAAAAAAGAGAAAAAAAAACACCCCAAAACTTTACTTTGCATTTTCATTCCTTAATATAAAATGTTATTTACCATTTTTTTTTTTTTAATTAACCAGTCTTTTCCCATCTGGAAATTTTAAAGCTTCTGATAGATGTCTTGTCCCTTTTACTGTTTGGTGGTATGCTTTTTGTTTGTTTGTTTGTTTGTTTTTTTTTTTCCAAGGTTTTATTTCTAACTGCAGAATATAATGAAAAATACTTCAAAACATAGTTATATTAACTAGATCATGAACTATATATAAGCACCTTGGACTTGTTTCAGTTTATATGTAGTAGTTGCTGTAGAAACTTGCATTTCCTACTTTAAGTAATATATGTATTCCTTTAGCAAAACAGTTGTTACATGTAAGAAAAAAAATATTCAGTATATGTCAGATTGCTCTCCAGCTAGTGTGTTTAAGACATCAAATTTTAAAATAATCACAAAAATTATTTGTCAAATACTCATACATGTCAAGCTCATGTGATGTTGCATGAATTGTCAATGAAGGGAGAAGGATATGTCTTCTTTCTTGGTAAAGATACGGTTGTCCCTAGAATGAAAGCATATGCTATACTGTGCTTGAACTTATCCCCTTCTTACAGTACACATGTAGTAGTGTATGTATTCACCCTCTTCAGGAAATCTGTGTGTTTTTGTGATGTAATGTAACCTTTGTCCTCACCATTGCACAGTAAATGAAATGGAAAAGAGCAGTAGGGTTGGAATAGATGATGTCAGAGATCACTTCCAATCCCAACAGTTCAGTGATTCAATGATTCTGTAAGTATTAAATGTTTCACAATTTTGCATTAGTCATGAGCAAACAAGCAGAGAGAAAAAACACACCGGATTTCACTACAAGGAGTACAGAGAGAAAGAACCTATAGTGCCTTACAATTCTTTGACTACATAATTTTTGAAGTTGTGAACAGTGATATAAGAGATTTTCCATTGAGAATTAAGTCAGGAATCAACCTAGTGAAAAGTGTATGTCTGCTTTATTTTGTTTAGTTTTGTTTTAACGAAGGAGAAATTAACAGCTGTTCCACAGAGGCTAAAGAATGTCAAAACTTTCAACCATTTTTCCAATAAAGCTTTGGGGATATTTAGGCTTTAATTTTAGACAAAAATAAATTATCTAGCATTGCACAGTCGTTTGCGTTATCTGAATCATAAATCAGATTACTCAGTTGAATTCTTAATATTTCAAGCTTGTCTTCCAGTGAAGCAAAATTTTATACAAGGTTCATGAGAAAAGAAGACTCAAATTATTCATTTAGAATGAATGTCTTAGCATTATGGAATCCATTGCTACACAAACATATGTATAACTGTTACCCTACCAATGAAATTAATGAAATAGCATAGAAAATAGGCTTCACTGATTATGGAATTATGCTGATGCTTAAAAGGTGAGCTTAAGAAGATAATAACAGATGATACATAAGGCATCATTAATTCCACTTAGTTTTTCATATCTACATGGTCTACATCTACAACTAATGTTCAGTTGTTTAAACATAGCTATCTACAGATATTTTAGGAGCAGGGGAGGAGGTATTTCACTTGGCATACAGCTGCCTTACCAAAAAAAAAGAAACCCGAGACTTACACTTATAAAAACCTTTAAGGATTTCTTGGATGTCCTAAAGCATCTCCAGTGGCTTTTGGTGCTTCTGTTTAGACAACTGGATGCTGCACTGCATCAAAGTTACTTATTGTAGCTCCCATCATAATGAATGTAGAGAAATAAATAAATGTAGAAGCAGATGGAGTAATTAGTCTGAATCTGGACAGACAAATCCTATACTTAGTCACACTAACAGGCTCACCACTGAGTGACCAGGGAATTTTTTTTAACATATTCCCTGTCATTATGCTTTATATCTTTGATGGAAGTGCAAAACTGAATACCAAATCATATAACTCTGGCAAAGTGTTTACTGTAACAGTACGGAGTCATTGCAGCTAAATACAGAATGCAGCTAAATGCAGGAGATCCTTCATGCAAAGTGGTGATGAGGACTTCTGTCTACTGTGCTCAATGATAGCAACACCTAGAAGAAAGTGCTAAA
>JASSUY010019854.1:12399-26943 GCA_032466535.1 Forpus xanthops
ATAGTATAATGGCCTGCATCTCTTTTAAGCCACACACTGTGGTCTACTTGCTTAAGGAACCTTTTACATTTTTGTTTGTTTGCTTTTAGTTCTAAGTGTCTGAAAAAAAAAAAAGAGGGCTGTTCTGCAACCCACCAGGTGGTTTTTAAAACATGAAACTGAAGCAGCACATTGCGGACTCTGGGATGTGATAACCAGGCATGGGAAAGTGTTTAGAAAAAGAAAAGCCTGCTGTTGAGGGACTTCATAGGGCACAGAAATCCAAGCCTCAGCTGTCTGGTTTGTGTTGCCTTTTGGAAACAGTTCTTGGAACGAGTTATCCACAGAACTTGAGGTTTGTTTTGGAGCAACATACATGGTGTTCCTTAATGGTGAGCCATGGAGTGAAGTAATGCATACACAAGGTGGGTAATGGGAACTGAAACCAGCAGACAACTCACAAGCTAAGTTACCTAAGAGCATAGACATAGCTAGTAAAGTCACTTAAATTTGGAGAATTGCTTAGTATCATGGGAAGATTCTATACTATGATATAAAATGTAGCAGCAAATTTTTAATGTTCTCATGTGTCTCACCTCTGCATTTTGCCAGTCATTTCTTTCAGTGAAATGCTATTGTGTAGGTTTCATGGCTAAGTACCTCATGAAACCTGTATCAGATCTGAGGCAGGACCTTGAGGATGAGTACCAAAGGACTGAACCTGAACTACATGCCACAGGGTGATGTGGAACAGGAAGATGATATTCACTCAGGAGACAAGCCAACTGCAAATTTACATTTAGCTTGCCTCTACGAAGGGACGTCATCAGTGACTGGGATTTTTGAGTTGGTATCTGAAGGGTGGTCATAATCAAGCCACCATTACGTTTCTTTATATCTCAGAGTAGCTTTATTGGGCTTTATCCACTCTATTCTTATGTGACAAAATTTCCACAAGTTTCTCCAAGGAAAATGAAGTCAATGTTCATATTATGTAGTATACCATAATATGCTGCAGGTAAGACCTCTTTGAAACACAGTTTACTGAGCTGTTATAAGTTTTTGTTTTCTGTCTAATGCACTTATCATAGATGTTGTTACGATGAAACTTTCTGAAATAGGTAAATTGTACTTGTTTGGAGGAAATAATTAGATCTCAAATCCTTTTTTGACTTCATATATTCTAATGATTATTGTAATAATACACAAATTAACACAAATAGAAATTAAAAATGCACAGGGAATATCAAGATGCAAGAAATGCCACCTACAAAGGACTAATATTACTGCTATAGACTGAAAGTAATTAAGAAGTCTGCCTAATGGCATTAGTGAGAGAATTCTCCACTGTTAATGATAAGTTAGGAAATTAATTCAACATATAATGTTTAACAGCATATATTTTAAGAAACCTGTATATGTGAGAAATAGAGTGCAACCAAGGACCTTAACATATAAGTCTGGGAAGTCATTTTAACTCAAGATCAGCAGACATTAAGTCTCTAGTCTAGAATTTGAAAGTTTTCTTTTAAAGTTGACAGTGGCATTTGTTCCACATTATACATTGATGAACTCAGTATTTCCTTTTGGAGAACAAAGCTTTTATGAGTTAATATAACATAAACAAATGTTGTCACAAAGAAAACTTTTCCGTTTATTTTGCATTCTTAAGAATCAGAAGGAGATAACATTATTTGCTGAAATAATTAATGTACACTGTTTTGCTTGTAAGTAATTTTTAGCATATAGCAAGATATTAGATGCCTAAGAGGCTTGGTTTCATTTTACATACAGAGACTAAAGCATAACTGTATTTTTCATCTGAATTAGACAGAAGCACAGTAACCTTCATTAGATCTATTGCTGTTCTCTCACGCAATAGCTTCTAAATTCATATTCATTATAAGTCTTGGTCATTAGTGCCCCAGGGTGCTAGAATCAGCATTGTCAATAATGTCTGTTTTAAATGAAGAAATCCATCTTTTCAATCCTTTTCACTATTGAGCAACTTTTAGCCTTTATCATTAACCTATGCAAAGGCTTTGTAATCAATACAAAATTATAATAAGGCTAAAGACCCATAAATCAGACTGAGTAAAAGTAAGCAAATTCTTCATTCTTTGAATTTTTATCTGATCAGGACTAATTTCCTTCCCATGAGTCAGATGTCCCATATAAATTAAACTCCATTCTTTTTTAATCTCTTTTTTCAGTTTGCTGTAGGAGATTTGTAATCAACAATTTTGGTTTATACAAAACTACCATTTAGAAAAGAGAGAAGAATTTGAACTGGAACTCCTGAAAGTGGTATGTGAACTTGGGTTGAAGTGGAATATTACCAATTAAGACCATTAAGAAATTAAAGCGTTTTTCAATTTATCATTTTTTGAAAAAAATCATTCAGATTCCAAGGTTTACGGCCCAGTTTCACTGTATCAGTTCATTATTTTACTATTTGCCTGTATGCTCTTTATAAAATGAAAGTTTAAAATCAGCCTTGTCCAGAAGAGAAATCTGAACTAAATTGATTTCCATTTTTAAGATTTTGAAGTAACTTTGGTAATTTTTTTTCAGGTTAGTCCGCTTACAATTCCTTTCATTCAATTTTCTGTTAGAATCATAACCTGTAGATTAGTTTAATCCCCCAAAACACTAATACATTAAACTGCCCTTAATTTTTTGCTGTAAAGCATATTTAATGATATATTTCCACAATTTAAGCTGATTTAAGGCAGAACTGCTTGCAGTTGTTTCCTTGTCATGTTGCTCTGATGGAGGCTATAAACCCACCTATTGCCATGCACTGGTACATGTAGAGTGAACCTGTTTCCAGAGGTGGGTGATCAGATCTGTGTTTTTTCTTGCTTAGTTTTACTGCAGCTTGAACATTCAGAACTACCCCACAGTAGGATCAAATGAGTGCTGGCAAAAGGAAAAGGATCATGCTGTTATAATCTGGAAAAGGACTTAAACTGTCATCTGACCATAACAGTGTAAAGGACCCAGAAACAGACTGGGAAAAATGTACAATCCACACTTGATATCTGACATGAACCCACACCAAAGACTGAATTACTGACAATAAAGGAAGTGTGGAGCAGTAAAGAAGGTAGTCATTCTTGTCTCCATTCCTTCCCTGTAAACCAAAGCACAGCTTTTCCCACTATAAATAAGACTGCCTTCAGTTACTGATTTCTTTCCCTTTCTAGCATAATTTTTGGTTCCCCAAGTTTTAGCTCATCTATTTTGTTGAAAATGTGTCAAAAGTATGTGACTCAAAAGAATCTAGTTTCTGATATCTTCTTAGAAATGCATTTTCTAAATAGATTATGAGGTTTAAAGATACAGATTTTCGTACAAATTTTTGCTTTCTGATTTTGATTTCACAGACAGTCCTTTCTGGCAGACCATTTCAATCTCTTTCAGGCTGTGATAAATATTGTGGTGCTTGCTGATGAATACTGATCTGCACTCCTCAGTGTGTTTTGAAATACCATGGGAAGTTTTGAGTCTCAGTGCTTTCCACAGGCACAAGATCTTTGATCTGAAGTCACTAGGAATTGAAAGTTAAGCATCTAAGTATGTGCATTCTTTAAGTTTATAGATAACTCTCAGGCAATTCAAAGCATACACCTGGAACCTGTAGCAGTTTTACCTCTCCCTAGGAAAGCTGTCTTTGCTGAATTCATATCAATATTCAGGTTTCACACAAATATACACTTCCCATTCAGCAACACATAAATAATGCTGCTTCTGTTTGGATCCCAGACATTTGTGCCTGGATAGAAAAAGCTTGCTCTCTGCTTCATGCTCCCACAGTCTTGCAAGGGTGATCGCTGACTTGATTGGCCCTGGTCAACTGACTGGGGGGAAGAACTTTCTGAAAAAAAACAAGATATCAGTCTCCAGGCTTGTAACAGAAAAAGCAAGTAATGTAATAACAAGTCTCAAGATAGCTTGTGGGAAAAATGAAAAGAAAAATTGAGGTAAAAAGATGATTTATTTGTTTTCCAGATAGTGTGGATATGAGTGAAGCCAAAACAAAAAGTCAATCTATATAGTTCCAAGAGTTTCTTAAAAATACATAAGCTGTGTCTGCTTCTTCCTTCTAACTGAAGGAAAAGCCCTTTCTAACTTAACTTACCTAGCTAAGTTATGCATAAAAAAGAAACTGAGCTTTATTTCAGGTTAATTTAATAATTTCGATATATTTTCAAAACAGTTTTTTAGTCACAACACAGCTCTTCAAAGAGAGCAAAGAGAACAAAGAGAACAGCTAAACTTTCAGAGTTTAAGTTTTGAACCTGGAGATATTGATCCAAGAAAGAAAAATTGAGTAACAAATGGATGAGAGTTGAAAAGCAAAGAGAAGAGAGAAAGGTGACCTCTATTTAAAGTAACATTATGTGGACCTGTAGTTAAAGTTAACTTTAAACTTTAAAGGTATTATAAGTTTGCACTTTTCTGGGGGGTTGGGAGGCACTAATTTTGGCTTTAGACCTACCTCTAGTGGGACACGGTAAGTTAAGCGGTACCACTGTCAGTGAAGAGATGTGAAAATGTTAAAGGGACTAGGCTTACATGCATGGGTTAGTCATGGGAACTGAGGGGATACACTATGGACTCATTCTGTGAGCTTTCTTCTATTTTAAGATACCAAGTTCTTATCTTGACTGTTCACTGTCCTTTAAGCATAAATGTTCTAATGATGTACAAGCAGACCAAGACCACCTCCTTCACCATACTTCTGCTTTCTGGTGAAGCATCAGAATTCAGCAGGAGAAGGGGAGATGATAAGAGTGACCTTGGCAGACAACGCTACTCACTTTTTTCTTCTTTTAGACAAAAAAGAAGGAAAGTTGTACTGAGATCCCACGGGCAGTGAAGCACAGAAAACTTTTCAAGATGCCCATACCCAAAAGTTTATGAATGTATGCTAGACAATGTGAGAACAGTAATTCACATCCCTGTCTTTCCTGTATGTTTCCTAAAGATTTTTTTTAAGCTAAGGTGCTTACCTTAGCACAGCAGTCATCTGTTAGCAATTAATAAAAAAAGGGGTATGTATCCAGTGCTGTATAGAACATCACAGATCATCAGAGGTTTGTTTTTCTGACTGTCAAAAAAAATTTGTGATTTTTTAGAGAGAATAGAGGCCATGAAGACACTGGCAGAGGTCTGAGAGATTGTTCAGGATGGAAAAAGCAAAACCTGGTCCAAATTATATCTATTTCTAGTCCTGAAGCAAGTTATCCTCTCAGAACAACTGGGCTTTTCTTTTGAGGGACTCCAAATACTAGCTCTGAAGGAAATTAGTGTGCGTATAAGGTAAAAGGTTAGAGTGCTTAGGTCCTAAGATAAATAAAGAAAGAGAATTCATTAGAGTGCTTTGGTCCTAAAATAAATAAAGAAAAATAATTCACTACATAATGAAAAAAGCCTGCATCTTGGGAAAAAGTGAGTTATTTGCTTAGATCTTCTCTTACACAGTCAATGTTAAAATAACTTGTATACTCAAAAGCATTTGATTTTAGGAGCTATATCCAAGTTTGATTTATTTTCGTTTTACCACTTATGTAGTTTTTAAAAGCTTATGGAAAAATTGGCAGATGAGGTAAGGTCATACCTTAAGGTAATGCAACAACGGAGATATTAAGAAAAGTGAACTACTGATCTAGTATCATCAATATCTACAACCAGTATAAGATCAAGACTGAATTTACACAAACCAGACATTTGGCATGAAAGGATGGAATCTTGCATAACTAAAGAGGCAGAATTGGAGCAGAATGAATGAATGCATTCAAAAGCTAATGCAAGTTAAACGACAAAGGAAACTCTCCAAAAATAGTTCAGCAGAATAAGCAGATGAACTGAACTGCTGAAAAGGCAGACTCTAGATTTTTAATAAGCCAATAAAACTATAAAGCTGTGAATGTCATGTAAGCTTAAATGGTAGTCATGACATCTCCTTCCTCCCTTGTGCTGTGCCCTCCTCATTTGTGCCCTCTATTTCCTTCAGGTTTATGGATATCATGTCATACTCCTCCTTCACAAATGAAACTGAGAGTCCCAGGAATATCCAGTACACTCTCATCATGCTCCAGCAGTTTCATAGTCAGCAGGGAATTAGGGAGCAGCAGAGATGCTCACGTGTGTATCAGGAGAAGAGTATCAAACTCTTACGTCCTCCTGGATACCAGATCAAGATGCTGTCTCTTCACTTTGCCAAGAAAACAGTTGAAAAACACAGCTGTGAATCTGGGTTACAGATGGTTGAAAGGAGAGATGAATTCTCAGTAGGGATTGCTTCTACGTCTAAGTGCTGAGGGTGACCCTAGCAGTCTGTGTTTTTGCTGGGGGAGTGCAGTCCTGCAGCACCTGAGCAGTCCTGGGTTGGTGACAGTAAGAGTCAGCTATCCAATGATCCTCAGGGGAGGTGAGGTGTTGAATCAGACCCAGTTCCATCCATGATGGCAAGACAGGAGCAGCAGCAGCAAATGGGGCCGCAGACATGGCTGGAGAAAACGTTTATTTCAACATTGGTCTGGAGCTATCCAGGAGACTGGACTGGAGATTATAGCTGCAGAATACCTCAGGGAAGGCCCAGGTGTACAGAACTGAGCTGAAATGCAGCTACTGGGTCTATGGCTAAGAAGGTATGGGCGGAAACTGCAGGTGAGGCTGGTCAGGGCCATTAAGGAGTGGAATAGGGATTATGGTTACACCTCTATAGCAACTTCCTTAAAATAATTCTTAATTTGTGTAAGTTTCTCATAATCCCCAGGTTCCAAGGAGCACTCCAAGATCTCATACTCTTTCCAGAGGAATGCCTAAAACTGAGAAAGGTCCTTGTTCCACTTGTTCTTCTCAGTATGGGACAGGTACATAATTTGGAGGAGTGATTGGTAGGGTCCATCACTCAGCACATCTCCCTTCACTTCCTCTGTTGCATGCACCCCCTCAGCCCTCTCCTGCTGCAATATTTACTACTGCAAGTTAAAGCCAGCCACAGGGAGTTCCTGCTGGTATTGGGGGTTGATGCCAGTAGCAGCTGGCTCACTCTCTGGGGATTAACTTCAACATGTTTTTCTAGAACATAATCTGCCTGTAAATGACTATGGTCCACTTGTTTACATATTTTGCTGCTAACTTCATCCTCCAGATAAGCATATTTGGAGGAAAGAGAGAAAGCATCTGGGGCAGAAATTCAGTAGTCAGCCATTAAGAAGGAGTTACATGCTGGTTTTAATTTGTCAAATGAAGGAGATATCTTGTATCCAGCTGTTCCTGGACTGTTTCTATGTTCCTAGCCAACATTCAACAGAGCCTGAGGAACACAGTCCTTCCAAAGAAATGGAAGCCTCTGAGATACTTGTCTGCTGCCAATATGCAGTGAGTCACTGTCTCTTTCCAGGAAAGTCTGGGTGTAGGAGGGGAGGGAGAAGACTAAGAACTATTCACAGAAGTCGTTATGAAAGCTATTCTCTATGAACTCTTCCTAAGAACTTGTCAGTGAGTCTCTCTTCTCTCTTCATTACCCCAAAATATCTCCTGTCCATCTTCTCCTGGGGAAATGAAGCCCAAGAACTCTCTCTCAATATTCTAGGTGTCAACTCACAGCAGGGTGTCTATTATAGGCATAGGCACATTCTATTTTGACTGTGTGGTATTTAAAACTATTTCATGCTTTACACTTGGACTGCAATATGCAAAATAGCATGTTAGGGACAGTCAGTCAATCTCAGTCAAATTTTCATCTGACACAAAAAGAAATTGTAAACAGGAAAATGGGGACACACAGACCTAAATAATTATACATTCCCAAGCATATTTTTAGATGACACATCTGGAATGTGTGCTGTTATCTTAATTCAGTGAAATTCAGTAGCCTGTGTAATGCACAGCATACATAAGACTAAAATTGAATCCTTTTGGCTGTAGACCTGTTAATCTATGTGCAGATTGGAATCCTCTTGAACTGGAATTAATACTTATTAGCCAGACTTCCACATTATCTCTCCAAATGAAAACTCTAACTATATGAAATCAGATATAAGTGCTCACATACAGGATAGCCTGACTGACCTAATGAGCTCTTCTAGAACAGACTCTTGGTGCCAAATTTTAATTCTTGAAATACTTTGAAACATATTTTTTTTTGTTAAATGAAAGCAATGCAGGCATTTTAAATACTTGATTTTTACCATAGATTTCATACATTTAATCTCTTTGCCATATTTTGCTGAACTTTCATAATTTGCAAATGACAATAGTCTTTCAAAAGCCATGTAAAATGAAAAATAATTTAAAATGCTTCTCATGATGAGACACTATGTCAGGAGCACTTTGGTGTCAAAATTAATTCACAAATTCTAAAGGAATAAATACCTTTACAGTAAAGGTGAAATAAATAGGGCTTTACTAGATGAATGCTGATAGAATCTTAACTTGAAGGGCTGTATGGAACATTGTCATAGTCAAGTCCCCAAGCACAACTTAGACACTAGAAATTCTGTGCCTAGACTTTTCCCAAAGCTTTGTATTCAGATGACAGTTTTGGAAGTGGTCTTCTGCTCAAATACTTTCCCCAGAAGGATATTGCGCCTCTGGGAGGGTAGGTGATTTCTGTGGGTTCTTTATGGGTGCTAAGAATCTGAGAAAAAGATGATTAGATGTGAGTAGCCTTCCTCCATGCCTGATGTGTAACTGATCTATATCTTTCTCTCTATTTTGTAAAGGAATATTTTAAAATAATTCATGGTCTAAATGTTCAATAATAATATTAAAACTACAGCTAGGCTTGGCTCAGTAATTTTACCCTGTGGAGTGAGTATGAAACAAAAAAATTGCTTACCCAAAGCTGTACTTCCTAGACCAAAATTTCAGCTTGTATAACAGAAAGTATGTGAATTCTTTTGTTTTTTTTTTTTTAAATACTTTTCCATTACACTGTGGTTGCAGCATAACAGTGTGATTCAGAATCTGGCCCAGATTTTCCAAAATATTTGGCTCAAATTGAAATGCAGCTAGAGATAAGCATTTGTCTTAAGGAGTTTCATTATTCTAAATATGTAATTTTTTATTTGCATGTTTCCAATATTTCCAGATATTTTGCCAGAGAAAGAAGGAGCTATCATCTTCCTTGCTAAAATTAAAAGGGAAAAAAAAAAAACCAAAACAAAACAAAAAAACCCTTACCATTGTCAAGTTAGTTATGTTCATATAAAGTCAAGATATATATTTATATGTTGGAAAGATGCTAGAGTTACATGACTATATAGTTTGCCCATGTTCACATCACTTGGTTTAATTATGGCTGTGCCCTCCAACACTGTCCCCATAGAGAAACAGTACAGATATTTACAGACCTCCTGCCTGTAACAATTTTGCATGCCATTCAAGAGAGTCAAAATCCTGAAAACCTACCCCAGTGACCTCTCTGTATCCATAGAAAGACATGAAACTAAAAGCATGTGCCAGTAAATCTACTATAAGATTCATTATATCAAGTTTTAAGTCTACTAGTGATGGCAAGACATGATTTACAATGTCAACAAAATATGGTTGCCCCTTAACATTGTGTGAAAGTGTTGATATTTTAGCAAAGTTTGCTCTTAAAATAAATAAATAATTACTCTCTGGTGAGGTGCAATGACATTTCTTCCCTGAGAAAAATTGTACATTTGCCATGGGGCAGAAATATAATGTTTTTTTTTTTTTTTAACTGCAAAAAATTTAGTCAGATATACCAATAGTAAATACATACTTTTTTATTATTATTAGCTAGGGTATATACTTTTAATATCTTCCCTCCTGTAACTATTGGACTTTTAGAAGTCTTAATTTATGGAGCCCTTTCTACGCACAATACAGGTTTCCAAGTATCTATTAGATTAACTTCCTAATAAATGCTGCAAAAATGGAAAAAAAAAAGAAATATAAAATCATCTAACCATAAAGCAGGTTAGAAAGTCAACATCTAAGTATTATAAATTAAGTCTTTAAAAAGATTTTACTTGTTTAGACTCTTTATCCATAAAAATTGTTATGCTCACCTTGAAAAATATTGTACTGCAAAATATTATAAGGTCTATTCTACTGATGATGAAAACTATATGGTAGAAGTATTTTAGTGTTATTTGTTACGACTTCCTTTTTTTTTTTTTTTTTTTAAATGTCCCTTTCGTCCATAAATTGAGATTAATATCAAGAACTAAACTCAAACAAGCATGACACTTGAAGAATTCTCTTCAGCTTTCTAAACAGACTTACTGTGAAGCTGCCAAAATACAACTTAGTGAAACAAAACACTTTTTAAAAAGTTTTATATTTTTTTAACTTTTCTCTATTAAATTGCTTTCATAGTTCCCTGACAAAACTTATTTTTGTTTAAAACAGCAATGACTAGCTGATGTGAAAAATTATTAACAGCTGTTATCTATTTATTTATTTATTTTGTGACACAGTGACTATTTTTTGTCTTGCAGTGAACTCTAAACAAGGAATTTCCTGACTACAATATTTCTGTTAGATGCCAACAAAAGCTGGATGAGATGCATTTCAATTGCATACAAAACTGACTTCTCTCCAGGAATGGAATTCAGTTGTGATCTTTTTAAAAATGTGAAGTATAGTAAAAATCAATAATATTGGAAGGTTTTCTGAGACTCCACTTAATTATTCAGAGGACCATTGTTTCAAAACTGTTTAGATTTTATCAAGTTTGCAGTAATAAAATCTAGCTTGAGACATACTTTTATCTCTCTTTTACTATTGCTAGCCAAACCACTAAACTATTCCAAAGGGAGAAGAACTGGAAGAATACAAAACTGTCATGAAGCAATTATTACTGGGCAAACTGTTTCATATCCATGTGTTCAGCACATCTATTTCAATTTGCTTCTGGTATGGAGTAATATAAAATTAAGGATTCATGTAGAGAAAGAAACAAGAATAATATTCTATGATTTCAAAGTATGCAATAAACCAATTTAACCAATCAAACAACTGTGGATACTTTAAACTGAATTTAATTATGTCAGAGCATCTGGAGAAAGATTCCAGGGGCAATAGGGGTTTCTAATATTTAATCCAGGCAATTGCATAAATGTATGTATACCTTGCCTGGTGGGAGTATAAATGTACATTAGGCAAATTATATACTTGGCTGAAAAATAAATATATTTGGGTAAAGACTTTTTGTATTTGTTTCAATACTAAGAGAAATTGGATGTCAAACCCCCTTCAGCTGAAATACAAATTTAATAATTTTTCAACTTACTTGAAAAACTGCAGATTTTTAATTTTATTTGGGTGTTTTTTTTTTTTTTTTTTTTTTTTTGAGGGGTTGTGTGTTTCTATTTTGTTGTGGTTTTGTTTGTTTTCTTGAGGAAGATAAGATAGGCTTTCAAATATTTACACACAGAAACTGATAAGCTACCTGTGAACTTGTTGCTGATCATCTCTGTACAGATAGCCAGACAAGACTGCTGGGAGTTGAGCAGCCAGGAAGAGCGTGAACAGCCCCAGTGTTGCCTGCTGCCTCTGCCAGACTGTTAATGGGGACAGGAGTCCATCACACTGCAAAACTTGTACAAACTAGGGAGAAGCTGAGCAGCCAAGTTCAAAGCTTCAGACCTTCAAAAATATGCCAAATGATAGGATCAATTGTGCCTAGAGACTGTAGGCACTGAAGGCACCTTTACAATTAATGATAAAGAGATGTCTTCTCGGTAGAGTTGCATTTGAGCCTTGGCTACTGTCCACAGTTTTTTAAAGCAATTTCTACTGCAGGCATTGCAGACCCTGGTGGACAAGCTTTCAACATGAAGGTGCTCTAAATAAAAATAATAAACTGAAACTTTATGGTGTTCATCTGGAAGATGTGTTCAGCTGCAAAGAAACCTGGCATGTTCTACATAATTTCTAGGGAGCAAGAATGGATTCAACCTCCCACCCACACAGGTCTTTTCCATGGCTTAGGTAATTCTTGTGTTTTCAGCAGAGCACACCCAACCCAGTACCTGTGAATTTAGTGGGAAAGTTTGGTAGAGGCTAAACATGTTTTGAGTACTGTTCAAAAAATTTATCAATATTGACCTCTGAATTCCACTGCCAGCAGTGGTTCCGGTTACCCAAAAAAATCCAGATGAGAAAACAGAACCTTGAAGCATTTCTTCTCTAGTGCATGAGAGATACTATATCTCAGACTTATAGAGGCAGTATGGAAAGATCAACCTGGCCAGCCAACATAATAAGAAGAAATTAAATGTCAGAATATGCAAAAGTGAAGCAAAGTACCTAGAGAAGAAGTAAAGCCTCATTCAAGTAAAGACATGCTTGTGAGCACATCTGTGGCTGAACAAGGGGAAACACTAGAACAGAGTAAAGAGAAATAATTGCCAGGTGGAGTTGTTTTGGGATAAGAATGTTTTAGATGCATAGGAAGTTCAGAAAATGTTTCAAGCTGGCTGGTAGCAAATCACACCTCCATCCCAGAGTACTATGTAACTTTCCGCCAGATTTCTCTAGCGGTGGAAGCTTTCAGCTCTTGAAATTGCTGAACAAATATACTAGACTTAGTGCTTTTAAGCAATCCTCCTGGTGATTCATCCATTTGAACCTGGACATGATACATGCTTTAGATTTATTCATACCTTTATATCTGCTCCAGTTGTGCTGTTTCCCTGCAACTCATTGATGTTTGTTTGTTTTTCTTTTTTTTTTCCCCAGTACATCTGCTTGTGCTCTCGCTCTCTGCCATTTTCTGAGTGACTATTCTAATTTCTTAAGCAGAACCTTAAGTTTTCCAAGCAGCCTGCTGTAATTAGAAGAAATGGTGATGGAGCTGATGGACATGGATTCTGAACGGAGCTCAGAACAGAACCATATAGAATATGGATTCCCACATTGCTCATGAGCTTTTGCAATCGAGGCCTTGATACATAGACCAGTAGGCTACAGAGGGGTCCTGCATAATACCGTAGAAAGTATCTGGCAAGGAGAACCACCAAGCATGGCAGAAATTAGGGCAGGATATGAATCCCCCTAGGGAACAAACAAGTCTATAGAGCCTTTCTGATGTTCTGTACATCCCAGCTGTGGAGTCATTTGTCTGGTAAAACAGTAGCAGGATGTGTCTCCTGAACGTAGACACACCCAATCTGATTCTGTTACCTACATACACCTACTAAGGGCTGTTTTAGGCAGTTTTGGGTGCCCTGTTTACCTACTGTCTGTCAGTCAAGAAGAATGGTGAATTTCTGCAAGACCTGTGCTGTAATTATCAGCCTCATATTTTTGATACCGTCATGTATGTTTGAAGATGCTACATATCTAACAGGATAGGCATGGTTTCAATTGGCATCACGATAATGTTTGTATTTATGGTGCATTTGCTGTATGGTCCATCTCTGGTTACAAATATTTATGGGTATCATAGACATCCCTGCTCTTTGACATGACTAGTTTATAACTGGGCTTGTTCTTTGCTTGTGGGCAAATGTTGAAAAGATGTCGTATCCAGATTAATATCCAAATAAGCATTTCTCAGAAGCAAAATGTTTCTAAATTTATTCCAATTTTGACTATTAGATCCAGTATCTCTCTCGGAGAATGTGCAATTCTGTTGATTATCTGACTGACTGCTGTCCTTGTTTTTTGTAAATGGGATGATTATGGATATTCATGAAGCACCTGCAAGGTCATGAGTGAAAATAATACACTGGCTGTCTGAAAGAGTTAAGGCAGGTTCCTATTTTTCTTCATTTCACAGATTGTACCATAACTTGGATATATTCACTTGTGTCCATATGGGAGTGTGTACAAGAGGACTATGAATTTCTAAAGGTTCATGCATAGTAGTTATTTTCTTTTATATCTTTTTAGCTCCTATTTTTCTAATTCTTGCTTGCAATACATTTTTTTTTATTATTTTTGTATGTCTATAGTTTATGATCAGTTGTTCTAAATTAGACATTACATGATTACAGTTATAAGCATGCAAATTTGGCCAAAGCACTGATATTAGATAGAAACTCAGCTTTTGTTGCAACTTCCTAATTGGTGTGTGATGATGATAAAATAAAAAATGAAATTCTGACGTACATGTGTTACTGACACCTGGGTTTGTCACAGTGCCCATAACCTTCTAAGTAAATCTAATTTTCTCTAGACAGATATATTGTGTCTAGTTAGCACAGAAGTACATGAGGGCATGTGTTTAGGCACCATAATAAAGGACTGGCAGGTCTTTCCGTCTATAATTACAATTAATCCTGCCCAAAATGTCTAGAGAAGAATGAGGTATCTGAAATGAGTCCTTTCATTTTAATGCCAACCAAAATAAACAGATATATAATTGAAATGGCACTGTTTCTACCAAAAGACCTATATCCTGGTCATAATGACGTTTGATACTTTTAGTCTCAGAGTACTGGATAATGGATGATTATGCATCAGACCACCTCTACAACTCATATGGAACACATGGACAGTGGGATTGAGTGTGCCCTCAGCAAGTTTGCTGATGACACCAAGCTCTGTGGTTTGGTTGATACATTG
>JASSUY010019856.1:0-12150 GCA_032466535.1 Forpus xanthops
ACCCTGTGCCAGTGCCTCAGCACCCTCACAGGGAAGAGCTTCTGCCTAAGAGCTCATCTCAGCCTCCCCTCTGGCAGCTTAAAGCCATTTCCCCTTCTCTTCTAGAAGTGTGCTGCAGACTATAAGTAAAAGAGCTTATCATCAGAAACATTCAACATGAGCCAAACCCATCTCTTTAGAAGAGTATTTGCTAGGGAGAGATAAAGGAGGTTACAGTCTACACATCAGGTATTTGAAAGCAATTTAGGAAACAGTTGAAACTCTTAACCGTGCCATCACGTAGATAACTCAGAAGAGTTTATGCATTCAAATGGTTTCTGCTAATTCATTTTATTGCAGGGTGTACGTTGCTTTTAGTATTGTGTACGTGCATTTCAGTATTAAGTTAGGATAAATACTAATAAAGATTTGATCTCATATTGATTCCATACTGTTCACATTTTACTGCAGGTGGAAATCTTACAGGAGCAGTATTTAACCCAGCACTGGCTTTGTCATTACATCCACACTGTTTCTATGAGAAATTTCTGAGTTACTCGCTTGTATACTGGGTAGCACCATCCTTGGGTAAGTTCTTTGTACTTTATGTATTTGAGGAAGGTTTATTCTGTACCTGGTGGTCTTCATTTGATAGTCTGCTTTAATGAAATTGAGAACATAGACAATTAAACATAGAATCATAGAATCACAGACTGGTTTGGGTTGGAAAGGACATTAAGTTTCAACCCCCTGCCATGGGAGGCATTTGTGTAGAAGTCATTCAGAATCATGGGTTCACTCTGCACATGCAGGCTGTGAATTTCAAACCTGTGTAATGCTCTGTGTGGAGCACCTGTAGTGTTCTGTTTTGTGACTCAAGCATCTAATATTGAGTTTTAAACACCAGTTTCATTCACAAAATAATACCTGCTGTTATAGTAAGTTCATAGTAAGAAACAATCATATTAGGTTAAATCATTGCTTAATTTAGATGCCATGGGTAGATGAAGCCCTCAGTGACATGATTTAGTGCTGGACTTGGCAGTGCTGGGGTTGGACTTGATCTTAAAGGTCTTTTCCAACCCAGTTGATTGTGTTCAAAGTCTAAGTACTTCTGGGATACTTTGAGCAAGAAAATGTACCTACCAGCTCACCACACCAGCACAGTTCTACATGGGAGAAGGTTAGTGTTCAGCTAGGGTTAACTGGTTAGTTATAAACCAGCAGCCATTTACTCTGGATCCTTTCAGAGCTGCCTACTGATTGGGACTTTATACCTTGGTCTTACAGTCCAGCCTGTTTAAGGTACATTGCAAATGCTCCCACTGACCAAGGGCCCGCTTGTATATTCCACCAGAGTATTAAAAAGGAGAAGAGGCTACCAAGAAGTGAATATTAGCCTGATAAAGTTCAGAAAGAAAAACATCCTGGTTAGCACAGTTTCTGTCTTGCTTTGTGATACTCTGCAGGAACATAGGGATGAGTCATTAAAAAACCCCACAGGTATTAGGCACAAGTGCTTAAAAGATGCTTTCCCAGTTATAATACCATTCATTGGTTTTTCCCCCAGTCATGGTTGGAAACAATCTCTTCTCAATTCAAAAATAAGCAGCATTAATAACTAGATCTTTTCTAACTTAAACAACAGTTTTAATTTGGAAGCTGTTGATTTTGAGTTGTGTGCAGATGAAACTGCTCAATGCTGTTGGTTGTTCACAGTCCCTACAGCTCGTGAGCTTGCTGCGTAGAAGGTATATAAAGAAGCTGTCTGCTAATCCCAAGTTCTTCCATGATTGTTAATCCTATTGGGAGGTAAAACAGCAAGGAAGGTACAATAGGACATGAGACATAACCAGGAAACATCTCAAAGGGCACCAGTTAAAACAAAGAACTTCTTGAATTTGTATCTGTGCATGTTCTGCTTGTGTTGACTCTCAGTAAGAAATGGAGACAGAAGTTTTAGGCTAACTAAAATTCACTTTAATATCATTTTGATATATTAGATACCCAAACAGGATATGAACAGAGTAAGCTACTGATAAGTAAGATAAAAACCTGTGTGCTGTTCCAGTTGGTAACTAGTCAAGTGTTGTAGGCAAAGCTGGTGTGAGCATCATGTGGTCCTGACAGAACACATGGTACTTCTCAAAATCCAGGTTTAGCTTTGTGTGTATTGACTGATTTCTACTTGAAATCACTTGGAGCTTTTCCAGGTTGTAAGTCTTTGGGATTTAAGGTTTTGGCAAGCGATCTAAACAAACAGGAGGTGCCACAAGGACTCAGTCAGGAATCAAGATGATTAGACTAAAGCCAGTTTGTTGATGGTACAGTTACAGTTTATATACTTCAGGCTAACAGCTCTGACATTACATGTCTTTCTACGATTGGTTACATATACTTAGCAACAGGCATACTACTGGTTAACATGGTTTGTGAGAACCTGAAGTGTAGTTTTTGTAAGCAAGCAAGATTTACTGTCTTTATCTTAGCTCCTTCTTATCTTCCAGGCCTGCATTGTTTCCTCAGCTATCTGGGAGTTACTTCTTTTCCATGGTTGGCTGCACAGAGGTAGCCAGGAGTTACCCCTGCTACACGGCCAGCTGCACATAGTTGCTTTCACTCAGAGCAGGCATATCTCCATTCTCTAACAAGAAATCACCCACAAGGAGGTGATCTCAAACACTGTCTCCTAGTTATTTAGCAAGATGTATTCTGCTCTGCAGAAAGCCTTCAGGTGATTTTTGGCTGAAGACAAGGAGCAGATGTTAACTGAAATGGGACCATATCTTGAGGGATTTAGAATGGGATTAGGGGGAAATGCTACAGTCTGTGACAATTCATCAACAGTGATTTGCCATTAAAGTACAGAAAGTACAGCTCACTGCCCTCAGAGGGAAGAACTTTTGCCTGTACTCCCTTCCAGTAAGCTTTCTGGTGATACAGGGAGCTTCACAAGATAAAAGTTGTGGATGAGGAATGCTGTCAACCAGACATTCACTTCTGAAACAGAATACAGGTTTTTTCCAGGAGAAACAAAAAGCTCTTAAATTGTATTCAGGTGCCATGTTTTGGACTCTGTGATCCTTCTGGGTCCTTTTCAACTTGAGATACTCTATGACTCTTAACAAGAACCTATAGTCTATAATTTTTCATCTTAAACTCTAAACTGGAATGATCTTCAACAAATACTCCTTAAGAAGGGGTACTGTGCTGTACCCCTTGACATCACCTAAAACCAATGTGGTCATCAAAACAGACGTTGCTCACAAACTCATCCTTGTGACTTCTCTCTTTCAGGTACAATACTTGTGGCTTTTATATGGGGTGAAATCCTTCCCCGGATCTCCTGAGCCATCAAATCCTGACATCAAGCAGTGACGTTGAAATACACCTTCAACACCTGCAGATGGGAAGCTGTCAGAAAACTGCTGACCACTTTTCAGTTGTATTTCCAGACTTCATGTTTGAAATCTTTGACTTCCAACTTTGTATTCAAGCACTTCTTTAGTAATAGCACACTGGGATCTTGAGATACGTGCCACCATTTCCAGTTAAACCCATAGGAATGTGAAGGACAGTTAAAACACTGCAACTTTGTCACTTTAGCCAGAAGTGCCATTTGCTGACCTTTATTACAACAGTTTGCAAAGCTCATTTTAGAGACATACTCAGTCCTTGTAGTGACTCTGCTGGATTGCTTCCCATAGAAGGCACCTGCATAAAAAAGGAGCTAAAGATTTCATTCTTCTATTGACCTCAGCATACTCCTCCTTGCAACACAGGAGAGGGAAAAGGCTACACTGCTCCCTAGAAGAGGCTCCACAGCTCTATTCTAGAGACACCTTACACTGATATTAAGTCTGTAGGACCAGCATTGTTTTACTAACAAGTGAGCACAGGTAAGTAATTCCTCAGTTCCTTTGGGAAGGCTCTGCTCGATCCCATCCCACTGCAGTCAGTTGAATGTTTATCTTGGTTGGAAAAAGCAGTAATAAAGTACCATAAAGTTCTGTAGTCACACACAAAAAAAAGGCATTTTGGGCAAAAAAAAAAAAAAACACCAAACTACTTAACCTGAGATCACTGCTGCCTCTTCACATAGTAAAATAGACACAGTACATAGGTATGAATCATGTGGAACTTGATTTAATGTAACTCTTACCAGATATTTTTCTTTTAATAAATGAATTTGCAATATAGGTAAAGAAATGAAAGAGACACACACACAAACTGCCACAAACACCCTTTATACCCTCCACTGAGAACACCACCAATAGGTACCATCCCCTGAAGTTCTCTTTCTAGCATGAAGTGGTTTCTTCTGAATGCATCTTAATTCTTACATATGCCAATAGTTTTGAAACTGAAGACTTCACTTTATAGTTAGTAGGTTTGACAGGGGAGGTGGTTAACCAGTTCTACAAAGCTACCAGTAGTAACAGCCCAGGTCATGAGAGAAAGGGAAGGAATCCGACCAGTTTTGTTGGGGCTTTTTCCAGTCAAATGATGAACCAAGTGCTGACCAGCTGCTGCTGTCAGCTGCCTTTTCATGCAAGAGTTGGGGAAGTAATATTCTCATGTCATTTCTTCCTTGTGGCAATAAAATCTCTTTTTTAATTATCCAATGTACCTCTAAGGTTATATTGCACAATCAACTGTTTGAACTTGGAACTTTTGGATTCATACAAAAGTCTTACCCACAACCCTGTATTCAGTCATTAAAGCAGCCTGCTAATGCACTACTGACAACTACAACTGCTGGGTGGTCAGCAGCTCTTGGGTACTAGCATGAGTAAGCCTAATAAAGCAGACTTACTTTAGTAAAACTCCTCACAGGAGGGACTACACACACCACACTGAGCATGATCAGAAACGATCTTTCCAGCTGGTTTTACATTCATCTGTTTGTATCAGCCATGGAGAGTTGCTAGAACAGAACCCAGTCTGTGAGACCTCTGAAAAACGTCCTTTTAACACATCATCCACTGCTTCTAGACAGACGCTCTGGGAGGACTCTACTTCCCACTCCATGACTTTGCTGCCTTTTTACCTGTTTTGAAGTGATCCACACACTGGAGGTAATTATTCCCCCTCCCTGGGACTTTGCCTTCATTGGCTTACTCAGGTTATTAACCTCATTTCTTACACAAAGAGGCCTGACATAATGAACTGATTTCCATGTCTCCCTTGAGCCCGTGAGGCCTACAGGGTAAAGGTCTCTTGAACAAAGTTCATAAAGCATAAAAGCAGGCAGCCAGAGGAAAGAGAAAGTAGAGATACAAACCCACAAGCAGCCAGGATTTACTGGCTCAGAGGCCAGCTTCCACCTCACTGATGACAACGTGTGAAAGCAAAGTCCATAAAGCAGAAGTCAGATTGAGAGCAGCCCTGAGGAGGATTTGGGGGTGCTGGGTGAGGAGAAGCTCCCTATGACCCGGCTTCAGTGTGTGCTTGAGCCCAGAACACCCCCATGTGCTGGGCTGCACCCCCAGAACAGGTAGAGGGAGGGGATCCTGCACCTCTGCCATGCTCTGGGGAGACCCCCCCTATGCAGTCGTTGATCCAGCTCTGGGGCAACAGCACAAGAGGGATGTGGAGCTGTTGGAGAGAGGACAGAGGAGGCCACAGAGATGCTGCAAGGGCTGGAGCAGCTCTGCTCTGGAGCCAGGCTGAGAGAGCTGGGCTGGGGCAGCCTGGAGAAGAGAAGGCTCCTGAAGGGGAGACCTTAGAGCAGCTCCAGTGCCTAAAGGGGTACAATTAAGCTGAAGAGGGGCTTTGACAAGGGGTGTAGGGACAGTATAAGGGGAATGGTTTTAACCGGCCAGAGTTCTTCCCTGTGAGGATGCTGAGGCGCTGGCACAGGGTACTCAGAGAAGCTGTGGCTGCCCCATCCCTGGCAGTGCTCAAGGCCAGGTTGGATATAGGGGCTTGGAGCAAGCTGCTCTAATGGAAGGTGTCCCTGCTTGTGCCAGGGGTTGGAACTGGATGAACTTTAAGGTCCCTTCAACTCAAACCATTCCATGATTCCAATTTACATGTATAAATGGGCTAGTGAAGACATTCTTCTAGAATGTCTTGTTAAATACCCAATGCATTCAGCTATGTCAAGTTCACACCACTATCAAATCATCACTAATTTGGCTGCAATTCTTAATTCGTCAAGCATAGTTGTAATTTTCACATACCTTGAAATACGCCATGTCCCAACGTGCCGAGCAGGGCAGGATCATTAAAAACTAGAGTGTAAGGCTGGTAGAGAAAACTGCTCATCAACCATCACTACTGAAAACAATCCACAACTCCAAATCAAATGAAAATCAAGAACTTCAGTGTCAATAGTTCATTTGAACAATGGGGGTATAAAACTTGAATTTGCTGACAGTGCCCCATGGCAAAACTGCTGCCAACCAGAAATGAAGCAGGAAAAGCTCCAGCAGGACCAAGCTTTGGCCAGCTAAATCTGGGTTCCCAAGTTTGGGATGGGTCACGCTAATTCTGTATTCCAGGTGCCCTCTGAATATGGTCTGCCCTTCTGTTCTCTCATGCAGGTGGTCCAGGAAATGGCTCCATTGGACTTTGTGCTCTACAAGAACGTGCCAAACCCAAAGGACATGGGCTCAGAGCCACCAGCTGCTCGCTGAAGGAAAGGACTGAGAGCTGCAGCACTGAGCTGGTTGTGAGATACAAAAGAAATCTTCGTTTATTTCACAACATTGTTAAAGTGGGATACAAAGACACAAAACAGTTCCCTCTTTCAGGACTTTACACTCTTAGTCCATCTCCTCTCTCACCCAAACTGGTCTCAGAGAAATGAAAGGTATAGCACTGAACTGACCCCAGTCACTTGAGGGGTGTTACATGGAGCTTTGCTTTCAATCCCCCGCTGACCCTATCTCCTTTTAGTCCAGCTTTGTAACATTTCTAGTCCTGTTTTACCTAAATGAACAGGTACAAAAATATGGGGAATTCCAGGACAATCTAAAATTGTTCTACTTACAGTTGGATTTAAGTCCCAGAACTCCTACAAAGGCTTCTCTGAATGCCCCCTGATTAGCCCCATTCAAGTGTTAGATGCAAGAGGTTTTATTGGGTTGGTTGGTTGGTTCTGGCTGCTTAAATAACCCCATAGTGGTCATAGATGGCAAACCCTGGTTTAAACATCTATAAAAGCATTTTTAGACCTTAGATGTCTGAAGCTTAGGTCATTAAAAGAAAGGTTAACTCCTGATAGTCACTGCCATGCCTTCAGTGTTACAGCTTATTCTGCAAGTGCCACAAGAGGAATCTGAAAGATACAAGACACCAAGTTTACACGATTAAAATAAAGGTTATGTATCTTTACAAAGTCATAGTTAATCGTTGTTTGCAGCCACAGGGGACAGCACTTCACTGCAAACCCACTGGTTTTCACAAGGGCTGAACATCTTTGGCAGCAGCTCTAAGCTCAGGTCAGCTAAGGACAACCCACTGCAGCAGCACACACAGACACACTGGTCACTCCAGAACAACAAACTGCATCTCGTGATGTGCCAGACACAAAGCTGCTCATTAAACATCAATGGAAACGTCCCACGTGAACCAGCAAGACTCCAGAGCTTTGGTGGGCAACCGCCACATCTCATTTGGGTAATGAGCAGGAATATGCAACATGAGCATCTCACAAAGGCATCCATCGCTTTAGCAGCAGAGCAGTGTTCTGCTACCTAACAGGTAACCAACATGTTCTTGCACAGTGGTTTTGTGGTTCAGAAGGTTAAAAGGGCTCAGCAGCTCCACAGAAAAGATGACAGCAGTGATTCAGTACTAAGATCAGAGCCTGCTCCCTCTCTGCCCCTGTCTACAGAGTGTAGAACTAAGCTGCCCTTGGCCTTATGCTCAAACTCATTAGCATAGATCTCCAAGAGCTGTTCTTGTCACTTGGCACCTTCAGTTGTTCATCACTGCTGCACATACCAGATTTCTAAATTAAATAACATTATAAATGCACTCAGGCTGTTTTAGAAAGGCCCATCACACCACAGCTCCTGAGCTGCTACCTGGAGCAGTGTCACTGCACATGCACATCACTTGATCTGCCCTGGCAGGGACCAGCTCTGCAGCTCTGACCAGTAAGGACAAGGACAAGCAGGACAGCAGACTCCCTATCCAGTCACCTCTCACAGCATTAATCCCCCACAGCCACCTGCAACCCCATGGAAGGCACAGATTAAGCAGCAGGAATAATTCCTCTGACCAAAACAGCTTCTTACAGAGTGTATTTGGTTCTTTGCTAGGAGATAAGTCAACATTACTTCCACCAGCACTTCAGGCTCCTTAGAGATCTGCCAGCAGCCACTAACTGTCCTTAGTCCTAGCCAAGTATTCAAACACACATTCAAATCTGAGTTTTCAACAGCACAACTACTTTTTTTTTTAATAAACCACAGACCAAAATCATCCTGGAGATAGAATCATGGATCAGAGCCAAGCTTCCCATTCACTAAGAGGCTCTTAATCTACAGCTGAAGAGTTTTCCTTTATCAACTCAAATCCAATGGGACAACCAGTACCTTGACTTTTATTGGGAGAACTCCCTGTACTGCAAAGTCCTTCCCAGGGTGAGCAAGGTTTGAGCTCTTACTCCCAACAATAAATACTAACTCTGGACCCATGGCAGTGGTTGAAATCAGTGAGCACAGAGCCACTCAGAGACTTACTGCAGGAGTATTAACAGCAAAGGCCATGGAGGAGCAGAGGAGGGAAGCAGATGTGCATCATCGCTCCACAACAGCCTTTCTCAGGGGCTGCAGCCTCTCTCCCACTGTAGTTCCAAACCAATTCCTGTCCCATTTCAACTGGATTTTTCAGCATGTCATTTCCCTGTGTGCCTTTCCTCCCCTGCCCTTTCCTTTTTCCTCCCTGACCTTTTGGCTACTGCCCACAACTGTTTTCTCCTGCATTCCAAGTGCAATGGTTCTGTGCTCGCTTCAAGGTGAGATCTGGCAGTCTCACTTCTGAGGGCATTACTTGGACAACACTCCATTGCTTCAGCAGCACAAACACTGCACTGGTGAGCGCTGCTGCAGCAAGGCTGGAATCACCACCCTGCTGTGCCTGTGCATCTCCATACAGACCCAGAATGAGCTGCTCTCCATCTCCCGGTGCCAAGGAAACACTGGCATGTCTTCTAATGCCACCAACAGGAGAAAAGCAGTGCAGGTGATGGTCACTGGCACTACCACCTAAGTATGGTGTTGTCTCTAACAATAACACCATGAAGACTTGCTTTAGCAGCAACTCTTCCTGCTCTGCTTGCAGTAGAGATGGACTCACAACACTTGTCAAGTGTTCCATCCCATCAGAAGGCCTCGGAATTCCTGCACACTGAGGGTGAGATAACAGACCCTAAGGACATAACTTCCTAACAACAGCTCCAGCCACTAAGAGCCTTTGAGACAGGACAGTTTAATGAAGGGCTGAACTTCCAGCCAGGCACCTCCATGCAGGTGACTGTTTACACCAACAGGCAATTCTGGACAGATCAATGAACATCCTTCCATACCTGCATTAACTACAGCCACCTTTTCCTTCTCTAAGCCACCATCATCCCGATATCCTCCTTGCAGGCGAGCTGGGATCACGTGCATTACACACATTACAGAGGCAGAAGGCTCTGCATACTGAAAAGGGTTGGAAAGCAAGACTTACAGCAGCACATGGCCTCCTCAGTGATCGACTTCTGCATCTTCAAACTGCCCCGCAACTACCGGTGCTATGTCCACCTCCATCCCATCTGAAAACAGAACAGCCAACGCTACACAACGCCGCAGACAAGTGGTGATGTTAACACAGCAAAGGGAGCGGGTGCCCTCTGTTGACAGGAGATGGCCAGGACAGGAAACTCCTCTGATGAACCTCTCCAAGGTTCTAAGGGAAACACTGATGTGCTCCCAGGTGTGTGTGGATTTGTTCCAGCTCCATTAGTTGATCACATAAAGCCGTCAGTGCTTCCCACCCCCCTCATCTCACCTCATCTACTGAAATGACTTAAATGCCAGAGTTCAACTATTCCACCTTTAAATGAAGTTTTGGTGTAGCAAATAACTGTGCTCTAATAGAAGGAGAAAGACTGCAGAACCACTGCTCTCATATGGGCTTTAGTTTGTTAATGGACTTCTATGACAAAGCTGATGTGGGGTGAGTGGTAGACACCGTCTACCTGGGTTTCTCCAAGGCTTTTGTCAGGGTTTCCTACAGCCTCCTCCTGAAGAACCTGATGGGCTATGGTATGGACAGTGGTCCATGCAGTGGGTAGGAACTGGCTGACAGGTTGCACCCCAAGGGTGGTGATGAGCAGCTACTTCTCCAAGTGGGAACCTGTCAAAAGTGGGGTACCCCAGGAACTGATATTGAACCTAATGCTGCTTAATGTCTTCATAAGGGGTGTGAGTGATGGACCAAGTGTTCCCTGATGAAATCTGCTGATGACATCAAACTGAGAGAGGAAGTGGACACTTGGAAAGGGAGAGCCACACTGCAGGATGAGCTGGACAGGCTGAAGAGTGGGATAAACAAGAACCTGATGGAGCTCAGCAAGGACAAGTGTCAGGTCTTGCACCTGGGAAAACCCAATCCTGCAGTGCAGCACAGCCTGAGATGTGCCAGGCTAGAGCAGCTCTGAGAAATGGATCTGAGGGAAACAAGCTCCATAGGAGTGAACAGAGAGCAACTGTGGCAAAGAAGGCTCAGGGGAGACCTTATCCCCATGTTCCAGTATTTGAAGGGTGGCTACAAAGATGACTTTGGAGTCCCATGGAAAAGATAGGGCAAATGTTACTGCTGGGGAGATTCCAACTGGAACCAAGAGGACAATTTTTCACACTGAGAACAATCAGCCATTGAAATAATCTCCCCAGAGAGGTGGTGGATTCCCCAGCACTGGACACTGTTAAGAAAGGGTGCTGGGCCATCTAGTCTAGGTCATGCTTTCCCCAAGAAAGACTGGACCACATGATCCTCAAGATCCCTTCCAATCTGGAATTCTGTGATCATCTGAAAACAAAAGCATTTCTTACCTTCAAACTCCCTTATTGAGTCTTCTGTTCTCACTCCAGCCATGTTGTACTGGCTGCTGACAGACTGGGCTAACATGCCTTCTAACCTCTCCAATGTGGCCTGTCCTTCTGCAGTCAAATGCGACAACCCTTCTTCATAGGTGTAGAAGCTGGGGATGTCACCTTGCTGTAGCTCTGTGGAGACATGTTGGTGTTTATGAGAAGTTCAGGGGCCTGCACCAAGCAGGGCAGGAAGAACAAGACAGGTAAATTATGTTCAGATGAGCCAGCTGAGATTAAAAGGCTGCTCACATAGGTTACAGCACATACGTGGTAATGTGAATTGAGCACACACCTCTGCAGACACATCCACTGGGACCAGCAAAGGCTGATATTGGTGTCTAGGGGCTTTGGAGCATGAAAACAATGTTTTTGCTGAATTCCAGTGATTTGTGACAGACTTCCTGCAGGTTTTGAGATGTTTTATGTGTCTCTCACAAATTGTTTCAGCAAGAGGAGCAACAAGGAACTTCTAAAGAGACCAAACCATGACAGACAGCAGGTATCAAGGTATTCCAAAAGAACTAAGTGTTACAAACCATGGGCCTCAACGTCATACTCCTCCCCTTCATAATCGTTGTCTGAATCTTCATCATCTGGGTCTGGGTGCAGAGCTTGGCATTCACACATAGCTGAAAACATGGCTTCCACTGCAGGGACACAAACACATACAAACCTCCCTTGTTTATCCATCAATACCCCCACAATAGGCAGGAGAGACTGAAAGAGCAAAGATTAAGAACATTCCTTTACCAGAACCCCCCTTGAATGTGCATTTGAAACATCACCCCACAAGCTGCAGCCTGGCAAGAAACAGAGCACATTTTCCAGATCCAGCCTGGAGCTTTACTCTCGGAACAGCACTTTCCCATTATTTCACAGAATCCCAGACTGGTTTGGGATGGAAGGGACCTTAATAGCTCCTCCAGTTCCAACCCCTGCCACAGGCAGGGGCACCTTCCACTAGAGCAGCTTGCTCCAAGCCCCTCTGTCCAACCTGCCCTTCAACACTGCCAGGGATGGGGCAGCCACAGCTTCTCTGGGCACCCTGTGCCAGCACCTCAGCACCCTCACAGGG
>JASSUY010019861.1:0-12581 GCA_032466535.1 Forpus xanthops
ACTGGAGCTGCTCTAAGGTCTCCCCTTCAGGAGCCTTCTCTTCTCCATTCTGCCCCAGCCCAGCTCTCTCAGCCTGGTCAATGTCAAAAAGAGCATGTTAAAAGGGTGCAATTGGTTTTGCTGTATTATGTCCTCAGGCAGTTGTTATTCCCTTCAAAACAGCTTAACAGAAATTCAGAACATCTCTTCATCTAGCCATATTTTCTGTGTCTTATTCCTGCTTTTGTTTAGTGTTCCTATATTTGGATTCTTCCCCTAGTTTAATTTAGCATGGTCTCAAGAGGGACTCAAGTACCTTGAAACTTAGGAACCAGGGCTCTCTTCAGTATTTCTTCTGTCAAGTAATGCAGCTACAGCCTGTTTTACAGCCTTGAGTGTTAGGTGAAGAAGAGGAGCAGAAGCTGGTACGGGTTGTGTTGGCAATTCAGGTTCCTCTTTTGGAAGCATTGGGGTGTTTAACTCATGCGGCGAATGTTTGCAGGTGATGCAGGGAAGCCATAATGCTTGACTGCTTTGCTTTACTCATGTCCACTTTTGGAGACCACAGATTATTGTCTCATTTTGCGGCTGTGCAGTGAGATCAAGAATGGCTTCAGTTCAGAAGTGGGGTTTAGGAGCTCCCCATGCAGAGATGGTCCCAGGGTGAAGGAGGTGCTCTCCTGCTGAGAATGGACTCCTCGGAGAGCACAGAGAGGCTTTGTTTATGAATCCTGCTCTCCCAGCAAACAAAGCCAGCTTGTGTAGCAAACCCTGCACAAACAAAATGGACCTAAAATTAGAGTGCTTATTTCATGAGTGCGAATCTACTGTGAAAATAAACAGGTTTGGGGACAATAGAAGAAACTTCTAAAATGCACTTCTTTTGATGGTCCAGAATTTACAGAGGGTACTTGTTGATAACTTTGTACAGATAGCTGTTGGTTTACTTGCTGTGAAGATTTAAGTTCTAACACATGCTTGGAACACTGGTAAAGGGAGCCTTTTTATTTGTTTCTTCATTCTTTAATCTGCAGATGTCAGGGAGACAAGTAGGTTTGGATTTTTTGGCAGAGGTGTGTTACTCTGTTCTCCCAAATTGTAGGCGCTTAAACATGGAGTTCTATCATTGCCTTATTTTAACATTCAGATTTGTAGTCTGAATAATGTCTTTCTCTGTGTGCTAATTCGAATTTCTCAGTAGTGGGGAGATTGAGATGAGCTCTTAGGCAGAAGCTCTTCCCTGTGAGGGTGCTGATGCACTGGCACAGGGTGCCCAGAGAAGCTGTGGCTGCCCCATCCCTGGCAGTGTTGAAGGCCAGGTTGGACACAGGGGCCTGGAGCCACCTGCTCTAGTGGAAAGGGGAAGGGGGTTGGAACTGGATGAGCTTTAAGGTATCTCACAACTGAAACCATTCTGCGTTTCTATGAGTGGTATTTATTCAAACAAATGAAGCGTTTACTGATAAGCATTCTTGTGCTGTCTTCTCTACAACATTAATCCTTTCTATTACCCTAAGGCTATTGTTAATGCTTATTTGTGTACATATAACAGTGTTGTTGAAGTTTTCATTACTAGGTTGTATGTAATTCAGTGTTTCATAATTAAAGGTAAATTATCTTGCTTTTATTAGGTTTCTGTTTTGTTAAACTTAAAAATCATGCCAAGCTACCCTATATTGCTAAAAAACCTTAAACATGCTGTTCTGAATTCTCAGTTCAGCATATTATTTCATGTTCTTAGATGCATGGAAGCAAACAGAAATGGAAAAGGCTGGAGTGGCAGTTTTTTCAGTGACAATGTTTTTTCAGCATGGTTTAGTTGCGTAAATACTGTAAATGCTTTTGAAGATCTCACATGGCATATCTTAATCTACAGCCGACATCCTGCTTCTGAGCCCTTAATGAGTGTATTTCAATGTGGGAATATCATTGTTTCACGATTTGAAAAGCTGTCGATTACTGTAGTATTTATTATGTCTTCAACTGTTCCACAAGCTGAGTCAGTAGCCGGGCATGAAGGTGAAGTATGAAATAGTTTGTTCAATGTAAGGCTACCATCAGCCCAGACTTCCCTGAGTATATCTTGTTTTGTTGCCCCCACAGCCTTGTCTGGATAGATCTCTGGCAAGTTTCTATGTGTTTCTGGTGGAGTTTTCAGAAACCCCATCAGAGGCAGAAGCAGGACTTTGGGAAACTCCAGTGCAGGGTTATATTAGCAGTGGTGGTGTGATGGGTATGGGTGGTAACGCAGAGATGCATTGGATATGTAAGGCAGAGCAAGAGAATGGGAACTGAGTAGCAGGAAGGAGCGGCTTGGGGCTCCTGGATGAGTGGGATAAAGGGTTGGGTTTTGGAGCTGGGAGAGGAGAAGGTATGGAGCTCTAGGGAAAACTATTTAAGGTGAGTCTTTGGACAGACACTGGGAAAGAATGGGAGAGCTTGGATGCTCATGAATGCTGGTGCTTGCTTGGAAAATGGCATAAGGTCTTGGAGGTACCTACAGAACACAATGGCTGTAGGGAGGTTTGATCTGAAGGTAGATACGCAGCCAAAGAATTGTCAAAAGCGTTAAAAATACAAAGAAATCCCAGGACAGGAAGAAATGCAGGTTTCTGTGCAGTCTGTTGGTGCATAGTGGTGGGCAGTTTTATCTAGAACCCAAGAACACACAGTTAAGTGTGTGCTAGGCATCTCTAGAAAGAGTAAATTGGAGACTTCACAGATACCTGAAAAGTAAGTACTGTATCTCATTACAGAATACACCTGCTTTTCTCTCGTGTCATCGTTTAGAATCCCTGCTTTAAAAGATGAGGAAAAAAACCAGATTTGAGTTGAAGTACGTCATGAGTAAGGGTAGCAGGTATAGTGCCTCTTTGCTTTTAATCATCACAGAGGATTAAAAAGTTCGTTTGCATTGGTTTACTTCTTGGTGCATCCTAATCACAGTCAGTGTGTTCTTCAATCAGCAAAAACCAATGCACTCTGCCCTCACACCCATTTCTGTTGTGCTGGTGGTTCAGTTCTGGTGCATGTCAATTTTCTGGCTCCCTGTGCAGTTGTACTGAAATATGTTTTAAACCATGCTCATTTTCACTTACATTCTTTCAATTTAATATTATGTTTGTATTTCTTTTTTTCCCCCTATTAAATAAACATGGTTTGTAGTGTTTTTATTTTGATAACCAGATAGTAGTAGCCTCTTTGACAGGGCGTTAATTTAGCTTTCCTGTGGAGCATGTCCGTAGGCTGCTTAGATGAATGCTGTTCTTTTAGCTAGCTAGTGCAGCATTAATGAATGTTTAAATCTATTTGATATCAGTGTGACAGTTTTGTGTACGTCAGTGTAAAGAGGGAGTGTGATACTCTGCATATTTTCCCTGTGATTATTTCACTTTATGGTAAACGTAAGAAAATAAACTTTAATACTTCGCTTCATACATTCAATTTAATGAAGTAAAAAAAAATCCTGTGAGTTTATGGCAACTCTTTGAGAGAAAGATATGGGATCCACATGTTTAAAGCACTCACTTCTCTTTCCTTCGTTTTTGTTTTCTCCTATTGCTGCTCACAGCTGCCAAAATAAACCCCTTTTGAGATAGACCTAAGTCAACATAGTTGGTGTGTCTCTAATGAAGCATTCCTCTTGAGGCCCCTGCTTGGGTTTTATCTTTTTGTCATAGTTTTCTTTTAATCTCCTATTCCAAGTTTAATGCTGAGGTCTCCTTAAGAATTTCTGCTGAGATTTAAAGTAAACAAGTTCCATTTCACTATTCATGTGATTTTTATTCCCCAGGACCTTTACTGGAGTAAAAAGGCAACATGTATTACCTTCTTGTTCCTGTAATTTACTTGATACTGTTTTAAGTTGTAGAAGAAGTTGGCTAAAATGCAAAGAAATGAATATTCATCAAATGTACAAGCTGAACTCTTCTTTCTTGCTGTTCTCTACTCACATTTTTTCAAACTATGCTGCTTCTGTTAGGATTCTTGAGTAGCTTTCTCTGTAAGTAAGATGGATGCTAGTGTCCGGCTTCCAAAGCCTATCTCTGTGGCATCATCTTTAATTAGTTTCCAACTGTTTTTTTACTGGCAATTTCCAGTAAATATTAACTGGTTTTATGGAATTTTTTTTTTTTAAATCACAGAGTCATGTTTTTTTCTTGTAAATTTTTTGAACATACAGCTGAATGTGTAGGGAATTCAATAGGGAATTCATAGGGAATCTAAGTCTCTAAGTGTGTACAAATACACCCTGAATTAGAAGCATTAGAAGCATCAACAGTCTTGTGTTAATGTCACTGTTCTGTCAGTTTACTAACACAAATGCTAAATACTGGTAAATGAGAAGGATAAAATGGCAATATTTGAAGATAAGCAATATTTTAATATTCTTGGTAATAGCCTCTGGAATTCCAGCCAGGAATGTACTGTAGAGTTTTCCTGTAGTTCCCATCTCATATCAGCGTCTCTTCTTTTTGTATGTCAAAGTTTATATAGCAACATTGAAAGCTCAGCTGTTTTTAATAGTCTGTCTTAATAAAATGCCCTGTGTACAACATAGATTAACAGGTATAAAGAAAAAGGAAATGATTGGGAAAAATAGGGACCTTGGCAAACCAGACACATCAGTAGTTTGATAATGTAGAAGTGCTTGGAAAATGTGCTTGAAAAGTGACCCTGATATTATGTGAGCTTATTGAGTAGCTACATACTTGTAATACTTCTCTTTATTTCTCAGTTTCAGGAATTGTCTTCATACTTCTCTGTCATGGGGATGTTTTTCCAGCTTTGAATAAACAGTCAGCTAGCTTAGGGCAGTTCAGAATCCATAAACTTGCTCTTTCTGTCATCAAAAGCCAGGAACGAGGGTACAATAGCTGTCATAGGTTTAATAGTGTTGCAGGGTAAGTTACTGGTGTTGAAGGGTTCATTTTGTAATGTTCTGTTTGTTGTATATATAGGTGGCAAATACAGCTTTGTAGCATTCACTGTTTAGATTAAGCTTACCAGAATGTAAGGACAGCAGATGTGGAACCTGTGTGTATCTATCCACCTATTTATCTATCTATCTTACTCAGGAAAAAAAGAAAAGAGTGAGAACAGATATGGGGTGGGAATAGGCACAGGTATTTAATGACTTGTATCTAAGTTACTGCAGTTATTGCACCCATTGCCGTAATGCAGAGTCTGAACATAGAAGAGTTGCAACTGCCCCCCTCCAAAACTGGTTCAATTACCTTTTCATAAGTATTCCTCTAAATATGTTTGTCTATCTAGTCATTGAGGAGATTTTACAAGTGTAGTTGTATGACGTAATTCCTGAACATACATACATAGAATAGTTAGTTAGAAGGGACCTTAAGAACATCTAGTTCCAACCCCCCTGCCATACATCTTTTTACCTTGGTTGTGCAAGCCTAATTACTGTGTTTATTCCAGGTACAGTGGCTTTAACACGGTGACTTCATATAGAGTGGCTTTAGTTACTTAGAACAAGCAATGGAAAATTCTCACTTACTGGTCTTTATAAATGAAAACCAATCAACTCTTGTCAAGAAGAAGGGGAGAGCAGTGCTTGAAGGTGGTTGGCAGTTATAAGCTCAGAGCTGTGCGTTATCCTTAGCTCTGGACAGTTGCATCTCAAGCTAATAAACCAGAGATGATAAATGCCTCCTGTGCACACGTCACTCCTGCAGAAAGCCTCTAGGACAGAGAAGCTGAAGTCTCTCCAGCATACTAATTCTGTTAACTTTCAAACTTGAAACCAGAATTATCTCACTGATTAATGCAGTGGTGTCAGAGAGAATCTGTTTGAATATGGTCTTGGCTATACACTGTCTTAACAGCACTTTGTCGGCTTCTTGGATCTTGCAGGCGACACGTTTGTGTATTGATATGCAGCAGTTCATAGCTTGGATCTTGTGGCATGAACATCCACAGCTTCCCTTAGCATGTTATACTCTGTGAGTGGAGGGAGAGATAATATTGGTGCTTAAAAGAAGGCAGAAGAGCTGGACAGAGGTAGAGATTAAGGGGGTGGGAGGGGAAAGCCTGTCCCAGATTTCCTCCTTTTCTCTTGCAGTTCATGAGCCTTTTCAGGCACCCGTTAGCCACTTCCCAGTATCAAAAGCAAGCTAGAAACTGTTAAATATTTCAGATAACTTCTCTGAAAGAAATCAAGGTGAAAGCAGCTATTGTGAGTGTGCACCGAGTCACTGAGTTCCAAAGAGAGAAGGATCCAAACAATTCAGGAGATTCCTAGGAGCAGCATGTGTTGGGAAAACAAAGCAATTGTAATGCTTTTGGAAAGTGTTGATGAGGGAAAGTGTTCCTTTTGTAAGTGCTTCTGTGCAGACCAGAGGCTGAACACAGGGCGTAAATCTCAGCACTTTATATGCCCACTTATATATTTACCTTAAATCCAAGTGATATTTGAGATGATTTTATTTAATTCCATTTATGTGTTGGGTCAAGAGCACGTAGAAAGTTAATGGCAAAATAATGGCATGATAGTTCAAGGATACTGAGCATGGATCTTGGTTCTCTTCCTTTTTGTCTTTTACTTATTAGCTTAAACTGGTTTACACGTAACCCGAAGTATTTTATTTACACAAGGGATGCTATGAAAAACCTGAAACACTAGAATTTTCTTACACTGTGTGACAAACAGCTGAGTAAGAATAGATTGACAATATTTGTAGGAAACTGCTCGTTTCCTACTGGTTGTAAGACATTCTAGGGAGCAAGTGCCATAACTGTTTTCTCCTTGGAAACCTTGGGAACAGTTCACCATTAGTTATTTCTGTTAATACTTCACATTGGTAGGCAAATAAACAGAAAGAGGTGAAAGCTGGCAAATTATCCCATTGCTTTGGTCAGTTTCAAGGTTGTTGGGGCACTGGCATGTGTTGCCCAAAGAAGTGGTAAATGCTCCATCCCTGGCAGTGTTCAAGGCCAGGTTGGACACAGGCTTGGAGCAAGCTGCTCTAGTGGAAGGTGTCTCTGCCTGTGGCGGGGGGTTGGAACTGGAGGAGCTTTAAGGTCCCTTCCAACCCAAAACAATCTGTGTTTGCATCATTATTAATCTTAGGGGGGGGTTATTTGTTTAAACAGATTTAACTAAAAATGTGACTATGAGGTGGCAGTGAATTTGTGCAGATTGGTTTTGGGTGAGGGTGTTCCGTTGGTTTCCTAAAGTCTTTCAGGCCTTCCATGACAGATCTCATGTGAGTGGCATGGATTCAATCCCAAACAGATTCAGATGTCCCTGCTCGCTGTGTGGGCACAGCGCAGTACCATCCAACCTCCCTGTGAAAACAAAGCAGCTCCAGTTACTTGCAAGGGCTCTCCTGGGGATCGATAAGGTCCGTTCCTGTTTTTGTAATGAAATCAGGGAGCAAGAGTCTGCTGTAGCATTCTGCTGATGGGATTCCAGCGGGGTTGTCTTTCAATGCAAAGGCTGAATTTAATAAACCTGTACCCCTGCATGCTCTTTCTGAGCCCATGCTGCCCCACTCTAATGGATTGCTGTGGAATATTTGGGGTTACTTTGCTTACCTAGTCAGAGATCTTCTTTTTAAGGCAGCTGGCTGGAAATGGAGCTGGAGGAAGTCTTTTTAATAAAGGTTCCATGGGTATATTGTGAAAGAATAGATCACAGATGTAAACCGTACCTGATAAAAGAATTAAATGTGTGTTTAACCTTCCTGTTTTGTTTTTCCAGTGCTACTGGTGCTTGACCTTCTTTGTTTTTGTGGCTGTTCTCTCTCTGGGTAGTTTTACATTTGAAATGTTACTCGCACTACAAAAACAAACTCTGCTGGTGTTTTTCATCTCATGTGCTTAGCGGATCCCTCAGAGTTTGCAAAATATTTCAGAAGTAATCTCCAGACTAAAGTTTCATCAAAACCTTTGCCCTTCCCTTGGAACAAAAGTGCAGAGAAGTTCTGGTCCGTTCTCATTTGGAAGCTGCAAACCAGAAAATGTCATGGTGTAAAGTATTCGTTTAGGCTTCTCAGCTTCCCTGTAAAAGAATTCCAGAAGATTCTGATTAAAATAATTGAATCATAGAATAGTGTTGGAAAGAACCTTAAGATCATCCAGTTCCAACCCCGCTGCCATGGACAGGGACACCATGCACTAGGCCATGTCGCCCAAGGCTCTATTCAACCCGGCCTTGAACACTGACAGCAATGGAGCATTCACAATTTCCCTGGGCAACCCATTCCACTGCCTCACCACCTTTACAGTAAAGAATTTCTTCCTCATATCCAATCTAAACTTCCCCTGTGTAAGATTGAACCTGTTACCCCTTGTCCTATCACTGCAGTCTCTGATGAAGAGTCCCTCTCCAGCATCCTTGTAGGCCCTCTTCAGATACTGGAAGTTTGCTCTGAAATCCCCACACAGCTTCTCTTCTCCAGGCTGAACAGTCTCGAATTTCTCAGCCTGTAAGGGAAAGCACCTTAAAGGCTTTTTCTTTTATATTACGTCGGAGGGAAAATGCCCCAAATTGTGAAAAATAAAATGTCTTGGAGGTATTTTTTATTAAACAGTCACATTTAAACTGCAATAAGTTGATGTGATAGAAGAAATCATGCTCACGAAATTATTACCTATCCTAATTTTCAATACTGCTTCTTAAATCAAGCCATTTGATAGATTAGTCAGATATTTACAAAGATGCACTTTATTCCTTTTGTTTTCTTTATATCTTCTACTTTGTGCTGTACTGCTTCTTGAACAAAGCAGTTTGGATGCTTTCCCTCTGCCCTTTCTCTCTGTTTCAAAGGAGAGATTGACTAGGATAGTTAAAGGTATAGAATAGCTTATGTCAGAGGATGCAGTAGAGTTTAGGTGGAGGTGCCATCATGTGTAACATCATGAGCAGCGTGGTGATAATACAATGATTGTTCACTGCTTTTCTGGACTAGAGGGAGAAACGAACTACAGTCTGCAGATTGAAGGAAGTCAAAGCAGTTGTGTAGGATTATTGAATGGTAAAATGCATCATTGCTCAAGTTATCTGGTTGTGGAAAGATCTGTATCGCAAAGTGTTGGAGATCAAGAAAGCATTGGCAGAATAACACTGTGTTTACACTGTTCTTTTAGTCTTTGCTGAGTAGATGGCTGTGAGAGATGCAATATTTGTCCTGTGAACATCCGATATGACGTGCAGTGGCTGTTCCAACAGATCCAAATGAGCTCGTATTCTATCTCAAGAAGAGCGTTTCTGGATGTCCATGAAAATTTTAAACAGCATTAAAACTAATGAAATTTAAAGAAAATATATTCTTTATTTCCCAAATCAGCTCAAAATAGCCCATTTTATGTCTTGTTGGATATTTCTTGACACAATATGCAGACAGAAACATGTGCAGCTGTATATGGGCAGAGTACATTTGAGCAGCAGGTGGTACTGGATTTAAGATGCTTAAACAGAAGATAAGTGCTTAAGGATGGTCTGTAAAATGATACCATTTGTTGAAAGATTTGTGGTCTAAGTATTCCCAAGATGGTCTGGACAAGCATAAACAGTGCTACTGTGCAAGAGCTGTTATAGTACGAGATAAAAGAAAGCCAAATATTTTCAGTTGTGGAATTTTACCATCGATGGAATTATTGTGAGATGTGTGTGAATTGAATCTGGAGCCAAAGAGAAATCCTTTCCAAAACCAGTTTTGCAAATCTGATGAAGCTCTACTGTGATAAATAGTTCTGGAGTAGTACCCTTTAGGAGATTCCTTTTCTGTTTTGGATTTATGTTAGGTGTATACTGCAGATTAGCCATAGTAAGAGTGAGAACGAATATAAGTGGTGCTCTTAGAGGCAATTTTTAATACTATGCAGTTGGTTTATAATACTGTCCTGCGTTTAGCAGCAGCAGTCGTTTTTCTCCTTAGCAGCTGGTGCAGTGCTGTGTTTGTGACTTTAGGCCTGGGAACAGTGCTGAGAACACCGGTGGTTTTAGTGATTGCTCAGCAATGTTTACTCTAACCAAGGACTTTCTGAGCCTCATGCTCTGCCAAGGAGGAAGGGGAGCCTGGAGGAAGCAGAGACAGGACACCTGACCCAAACTGACCAAAGAGGTATTCCATACCACAGCATGTCATGCCCACTATATAAACTGGGGGCAGTTACCCAGAAGGGAGAGATCACTGCTCGGGTCAGGCTGGCTATCAGTCGGCAGGTGGTAAGTGGTTGTAAACGGCTGTGTGGTTTCTGGGTTGCCGGCTGGGCATAAACCATGATGAATGGATAATGAAACGTGACTGTTTTTCATGAAGTAAAGGTGCTCCTGTACATGAGGCAGAATGTGGCTGGGATCTCAGGTTCAGATGTTTTCACAATCCAGAAATAAGCGGAGAGGAGGAATAAATGAAGTGAGGTGGATTCATAGTGGTTTATTTTCATATTGAGGTATTTGTAAGAAAGGAAGCAAATAGAGAGTAACTACTTAGGGGTAGAGAAAGAAAAGGTAAAAGTCCTTGGAAATCATTGCATTTGATTTAACAAATTCCGTGGATTCCCTTTTTAATTCTACCAATGCAAACACAGCACCAGTGCTCTTCAGTGGGAAATGCCGCAGTATATCTCTGTGCTCCCACTTCCTTCCTGGAATGAGTCATGGGATGTGGGTTTAACCAGTAAGGTAAATAAAATGCCTTTACAGGAGAAATGGCTGACTTCTAGTGTGTTTGGAAGTGCTTTTAGAAAGAGAGGATGTTGAAGATCATCAATGGCTTGTTTAATTTTTACCTTCTAATTACCTTGTGTGTCATCGCCGCAGCCTCATGTATCTTCAGGGATGTTTATTAACAAGATTCTATATTTGAGGGAAGGAAAACATCTAAAGGAAGTCACCTTAGAACTATTTCTTCCTCTGTCCCTCCTAAGTAGGGTATTTGGTTGCTCAGAATTATTTCTGAACCTACGGTGATGGATTGGATAATCAATTCTTGCCATTTCTCTTTTTGCCCAGTACCAAAGAAGCTCGCTCTTGTTATAATCAAGCTAGTAATCCTGAAGTGCAGTTAATTTTTTATATGGAATCACAGAATGTTTTCGGTTGGAAAGGACCTTAATATCATCCAGTTACAACTCCCTTGCCATGGGCAGGGATGCCTCACACTAGAAGACCATGTTGCCCAAGGCTCTGTCTAGCCTGGACTTGAACACTGCCAGGGATGGAGCATTCACAACTCCCCTGGGCAACCTATTTCAGTGCCTCACCACCCTCACAGTAAAGAACTTCTGCCTTATATCTAACCTAAACTTCTCCTGTTTTGGTTTAAACGCATCACCCCTTGTACTATCGCTACAGTCCCTCATGAAGAATCCCTCCCCAGCATCCCTATAGGCCCCCTTCAGATACTGGAAGGCTGCTATGAGGTCTCCACGCAGCCTTCTCTTCTCCAGGCTGAGCAGACCCAAATTTTTCAGCCTGTCTTCATACAGGATGCACTTCAGCTTCTGATCATCCTCGTGGCCTCCTCTGACTTGCTCCAACAGCTTCATGTCCTTCTTATATTTGGACACCACAACTGCACACAGTGCATTCCATTTTGTGGCAGAATATTATGTTATAGGAGTAATTGGGAAATTTAGACTAGGGCAGCATATGAAATAATTTTCACATGGTGGATTCACCAAAGTGATGCATCTCAAGTGTCTTGTAGGAAAACTGTAAGTAGTTGAGCAGTCTTTACTTATAGCCATCAGTATATCCATACAACTAGGAAAGACTAAATTGCCTCATTGTACTTACTGTGCTTAAGCAAAAGCTCTGGACGATGCTTACTTGGCTATGTCTGCCTTCTTGGGCATTTGAGAAAACGTCTTTAAATCAACACGAAATTACGTTCTATTTTTTCTTTTAAACTGCCTGAAAAGGCTTGTTTTTCTCCCCAAGTCCTTAAATTGTTTCATTTGAGTAATGGTAACTAAAAGTGTTCTTTAAGCATTACCTTCACATACCTTTCAGCTATTTCTGTTTAGATAGCGTAAAGTTTCAAAGTGGTTTATTTAATAATGTCATTTCCATTCCCTGACTTTAGAGGATTTTCTAAAGCCTGGAGGTTTAAGCTTCTGCATGGAATGGGAGAATATTGTTTTAATTTAATGTAAAAGTTTGCATTTAATTAAAAATAGAAAAAAATAACCTCAAAAAGCAACAACAGTAGTTACAAGGAATGCTTTTCAAATGAGAAAATCAGAGTCATATAGACTCATTTTGGAAAGATACATCAGGTATGTGGCAATGCTCAGCATGAAGCCAGGCTTGGGTTTGGTTGGGTTTCTTCATGTGGACAGTTATGATTTTGTTCTTATCAGAGGTAATTTTTTGTATTTCTTACTCAACAGTTTACAGTTGGTGGGAAATACACAGTAAAAATGTTAATTCTGCTTTAAATATCGAAGAATCCCAGACTGGTTTGTGTTGGAAGGGACCTTAAAGCTCATCCAGTTCCAATCCCCTGCCATAGGCAGGGACACCTTCCACTAGAGCAGCTTCCTCCAAGCCCCTGTTTCCAACCTGGCCTTGAACACTGCAGGGATGGGGCAGCCACAGCTTCTCTGGGCACCCTGTGCCAGCGCCTCAG
>JASSUY010019862.1:0-11226 GCA_032466535.1 Forpus xanthops
CTCATGAAGAGTCCCTCCCCAACATCCCTATAGGCCCCCTTCAGATATTGGAAGGCTGCTATGAGGTCTCCACGCAGTCTTCTCTTCTCCAGGCTGAACAGTCCCAACTCTCTCATCCTATCTTCATAGGGGAGCTGCTCCAGACCCCTCATCATCCTCATGGCACTCCTCTGCACTTGTTCCAACAGTTTCATGTCCTTTGTATGTTGAGGACACCAGAACTGCACACAATATTCCAACTGAGGTCTCATGAGAGCAGAGGAGAGGGGCAGGATCACCTCTCTCCACCTGCTGGTCACACTCCTTTTAATGCAACCCAGGATGCGGTTGGTTTTCTGGGCTGCCAGAGCACACTGCTGGCTCACGTTCATTTTCTCATCTACCAACACCCCCAAGTACTTCTCCTCAGAGCTGCTCTGAATCTCTTCTCTGCCCACCAGGTAAATGACATCAACTGTTCTACCCCTGTCCATCAGTTCTGTAGCCCCATCATAGAAGGCCACCAGATTGGTCAGGCAGGATTTCCCCTTAGTGAAGCCATGCGGGCTGTCACCAAGCACCTTATTTTTCATGTGCCTTAACATGCCTTCCATGTGGAGGCATACTGCAGAGTAGAGTTTCTTTTATTTTAATACATTATCATAGCTCTATTGGAGATGCAATGAAATCATGGCTGGGATTATGGCAATCTTCCCACCATCCATGAAGGAGATAAAGAGCTTCCTTTTGATGTGAGAACCATCATACTGTGGAGACGCTGCTATGAAAAAGATGTGTCTTCTAATAAGCAGGCTGCATTTCTGTCCAAATGCCAACGTGGCTTATTATTTCCTAATGAAATGAAATATATTCATGCTCTCTGAAGTAGATTGTGTTGATTTAATTTGTGTTTTATGATCAAGATTCAAAATTTGCTATCTTTCATGTTTTATAAGTAGTGAGCAGGGATTTGGCTTCACGGGACCCATTAATTTCAATACAGCTGACTCCCCCATGCACTACTTTAAAGACTATTTTATACATAACAACATGGAATTTCCCCTCCGTATTTCTCTCAGCCTCTGCAGGAAAAACAGCGATACCTGATCCTAAGGCAAACACAGCTTTCATTATTGCTTTCAAAGCAATAAGCATTTTTAGAACTCTGAAGTTTTTCCTGCTGACAAACAACAGGCAGTGTATAACATAGTAATGAAATAGCTGCTTTTTTGTGGGTCAGGTTGGAGAAAGTAAAAGAACACTCTCTTTCTGTGATTTCAATATGCTGCCTTTAGAGATTTTTGCTTTAGGGAATAGGTATGGACTAAGGGAGATACTTCTCCAGTGTGAAGTATTATTAGGAGTGTTTACTTTGCTAGATGAAATTTTCTGGGTTTGCTTCCTTCCTCACATAGGAATAAAAATGATCCATCTGCTGTAGAGAATGAGAGTAGGGGAAAAAAGGACATATTTTCCAAGCAAAAGAAGTGAGTTTTATTCTTTCATTGTCCTTACAAATCGTGTATTGACTTTCATCTCAGCCATTAAACTTGTCTCTCTGTGCACCCCACTACCAGAAGACAAAATTCACACTTCAAACACTCTTTCATCTTGTCACTGTCTGGGAGAATGGAACAATCTGGGGATGATTCTGGTTGATTTTGAATATTTTGTAGCAGAAGGAAAGACCTCTCAGCATCACCTGAGGAATTCTGGTGGGTCTTGCACATAATGAGGTGTTCCTTTGGAGCTCAGCCTGGTGAGAACTCTTGCCAGAACAGGATCTGTGCTGCAGGAAGAACTTGTCTGAAACTCCAGCACTCTGTGCACTTTGTAGGACATAGCTGTGGGATCACACCTGGATTGTGCTTACCTTCAAGTAATGGAGCACTACGTTTGTCAAAGTTTAGTCTTCCTAAAATTTGCCTTTCCTGATTGAGCTCATGATTCAGATAAACAAAATGCAGGTTATTCTGATGGCATTTCACAAGGTTTGGACTCGTGGTGGCTCAGTCACAATTTTTCCTTGGTCTGGGATTGCAAAACCTTTCCTTTGCTCTGAATTGAAATGAATGAGTACCTCCCATTTGGCTAGTATAGAGTGTCTCTGGACCTGTGCATTTCTGGTCATGAAGAAGATTGTGCACACCAGTCATTGATTAATACTGTGTGTACTCATCTTATGAATCACATTCTCCCTTGAATCAAATTCTTCCATCTGTGATTGAGTGCTGAAATTTATAGGGGCCAGTGCAATGCAAAAGAGCAAAAACTGTCACCTTAACTACAGTATATGAAAACTTGTGTCATGGGCTTCAGCCTAACAATAGAACTAATCTATAAATAGAGATCTGGTCAGCTGAAATGTCTGAATAGGCAAGTGTCTGGATTTTATCAGTTGAGTATTGAATAATTACAAGCTGCTCAGGTCTTATATACACACTGGAAGTATATAGCTGGTAGAGATGTAGCTCAGGAATTCATTATTTGATGGCTATAGGAGTTTTGAGTCCCGGGGACTGCCTGATCTTAGGACACTATTTCTAGGCTGCATCATATTAAAGTAGGTGAGACTGTATTCCTTAGGACTAGTTGTCTATACATAAATCAGAGAGATAAAAATCAGAGAAAGAAAAGTATGTTTTGCATTTTCCCAAGTGCAAATGAGTGTATATTACCTATGAATACACTGAGAATGAATATATGAAAAGGCCTGTAGCTGTTAATCAAATTTCTAATCTGTCTTCCAGTAAGAAGAATGAGACCAAAAAAAGCTGGACTACCTGTAAGGTGGAGTCTAAAGTGTATTATACAGGGCAAGTTTAGATTGGATATGAGGAAGAAATTCTTTACTGTAAGTGTGGTGAGGCACTGGAATGGGTTGCCCAGGGAAGTTGTGAATGCTCCATTGCTGGCGGTGTTCAACGCTGGGTTGGACATAGCCTTGAGTGGCATGGTTTAGTGGGAGGTGTCCCTGCCCCTGGCAGGGGCGTTGGAACTAGATGATCTTAATGTCCTTTCCAACCCTAACTATTCTATGATTCTATGATTCTATATAAAGTGATGTCTGCAATAGCAGAAAACTGAATTTAATGGCTGAAGTGCTGCTAAACAAGGTCACATATTTGAAGGTGGATAACGTGAAGACCTCAGTTGTATGTAGCATTTCTTTCTGACCACTGCTAAAATGGGTGTCCTGTTTCTAAGCTCTTTTCACTGTGATAAATCTTGACTTTTGGAAGACGAATAACTACTGTAGGCTGTCTGGGAAGTACATTTAGGAAGAAAGGCTTAGTGTGATTTTCCTAAAAGATCCTTATCAGTGTAAGCAACAAGACAAAAGGAAGAGACCCCATTGTTTTTCCAACATGAGAGCTCCTCAAGCTCTCCACCATTCAGGACCCAGCAGAAATTTTCCAATTGAGGAGGAGAAACGGAGAAGTTTACTGAAAGAGAGATTGCAGACATCCAGCTGCTTGTTCTTTAATTGATCATTTACACTGGGAATATTCAGAAGATCTATACTCGTGGTTAGGCTCTTATTTGGAAAGCCAGTGAAATACATTCTACTGAGAACTGCTTCATGTTAAGCCTGTAACCCAGGGATCTTTTAGAGCACAGCAATTGTTTTGAACTTTCATTTCAAGGCAGACACTTCTCTGTATATTTAAAGCAATAATTTGTCATTTTTATTTTTTTTCCTGCTTGATTAAGAAGCATAAAAACACAAAGGAGAAAAATACCCAGATATTAGGTTAGGTTTTTGTTTAGGGTCGGGTTTCCCATCCGTGTGGTTGGAAGTGCGGAAGGTAAGCACAAGTGTTCTCAAGTAGGGAAGCTGTCAGATTCAGTCCATGGGGCTGCACCTCGTTCAGTGAAACACAATTGGAAAGTCCAGAGATGAGGGGATGATGGTCACAGGCAACAGTTGTTTACTGAACAACTACATTGCCATTTTCAGGTGAGGTATCGCCACTGGCCTTTGGTTTCTTATTGCTGCAGGTTAATCTCTTTTACGATCTTTTCCCAGCCTCTACAATCAGCACCTTCTTGATTAGAAGATGATTACTAATTAGAAGATTAATTTCTGCTAGGAAGAAATTTGGTCTTTACAAGTTTTCCTTTGAATTGCTGCTACTAGGAGGTACGCAGACAACAGATTTGATGTTTACTGCTGTGCTTCTTGTCTGGTAACCTGAAACAACATTCATACCTCCTGGGTTCCTAACTAGTGCTTGTGCACAGACTTGTCTTCTTCTATATGGCAGCTAAGCCTTGCTGGGAAAGCAAAGAGAATGAACAGTACTGTGGTGTGTCAATACTTCCTCCAGCACTTGCAGTACCATTCTGCATTCAACCTGTTCCATCACTTCTGTAAGTCTCGAATCCTCTGCAATAAAGCACCTTTCACGGTCATTTCCTAACAGACGTGATAGCTATAAGCTATCTCCTTGTCTCTGATATTAAATTCCCCAGTACTAATGGATTATGGCCTTCAGCATTGTTGATATTATTAAGAACAGTACTGTTACACTGGAAACTCAATCAACCCTCACTTTTTACATTAATTGCTGTAGGGTTTTTCACTTAGCAGCCCAAAAGGAAGCAAATATCCTGGACCCATGAAAACAACTGAGACATAAAGGATGCCAATTAATGACTGTTTACCCTTCACCCTCAAAAAGAAAGCAGATAGTTAGAAAAGAAAGTAAATAAAGGCAGTGGTGGAAGAAAAGAGGATATATATGATGCCATAGGTCCTTAATGAGAAACTCTGCCTGCTTGCATCTGCATAGCTCACTAGCATTCCGGCTAGAGGGTTGCTTTTGCAGCAGGTTTTGAGTCACCTTTTTGGGGGCCTGGAGCTAAGGATTGTCCAGCTGGGAGTTGTATTTCTACTTCCCCATGCATTTCTGCTTGTTTTTACACATATGATGAAAGCTCCTATACCCTTCTCCCTTTTTTGAGCACAGATGGCTAAAGTGAAGATCCCCAGGGAATTATAAAGCAGAATCTTGTTCCTGTTTGATGATGATGGTTAACTTTAAAAGAATATTCATCAAGAGGATATCTGAGGAGTTGTTGACTGTGGTGCTCCCCAGAGTTAAGCAGGGCAGGAGGGGAACCACCTTTGTGGGCAATGGCATTTGAAAGGGACAGGAGGCTCATCTTCATGCATCCAATTTCTATTCTGCTTCATTCCAAAGGTTTGGTTTCCTTAGCTGGAAGGTTTCCTTGGTCTGGAAATGGGTTCAAGCCAAACACGAGATCAGGCTCCCAGAGTCTTTGGTGGTTTCTGCTTGGTTTCAGGGGAGTGGTTGGTCCACTGCAGATCTCTGTCCAGTGGGCGATAGGCAGAGGAGGAGGAGGATGGAATGACACAGCATTGCTCAGCCCTTAAAGTGTAAATGGGTGCCACTGAAAAAGGGGCCTTTGCTACAGTCTAAAACCTGGCCCAGACCACTCCTGCTGCACTGAGTGCTTTTAATCTTATGGAGCCTTCTTTGTTCAAATGGCATTGCTCTTGGCTGGCATCAGAAGTGAAAATCTATCCTCTTCAACAGAAATGTTCCTGTCCTTAATTATAACTGGGTTTTAGTAACATCCCCTTGCTACTGCTTTGCCCATGCAATGTTTTTCATTTCTATGCCTGTTTGGGAAAAAGCCTGGCACGTCTTTGCCTGTATGCATCAGTTGTGTAGAAAGGGAGTGTTTATGATGGCAGGTACACAGGAGATAAATGGATAGTATGTCCTTTTCTTGACAGGAACTGTTACTGGCATGGGCAAAATTTCATTTTGATACTACTATAAAGCATGAAGCCAATAGCTTTGTGGATAATGAAACATATAGCAAACACTCATCTGATCCTTACTAGAGTGAAGAGAACTGACTCAGATGGGTTGAAGGCTGGTCAAGCTGAAACCATCTTGCTCATGGCAAATAAAGAGAGTGACTGACAGCTCACAGGTAGGTGGACAGCTTATTTCATGAATGTAGGGGCATGCACAAGATGTCCTCTGGCTATAGGAATATAATGAGGGACTGTAGGCTGGAAATCAGCTTGTACAGCTGAAAGGCTTAATGTTCAGGAGCTCAGAATGTGGCTCACCAGGAATGTTCTGTAATAATCTAAAATATGGTGTTGTGTTTTGTTTTGTTTTATAAGAGCTTACTGCTGCTTTTAGTGGTCTTACAGAGCTTTCAGCTAATGTGGAGTGCGTGCTGGCAGTATGAAGTGCTCTCTAATGGAGGAGACCTGCAGTTTCAGTTTCTGCATTTGTCTTGTTTTAAACAAATGGGAAGGAAATACTTAATGATTAACAGGTAATGCTGTTTACAGCTACTGAACATATTAAAAACAGCGGCACAGAGTTCAGTTGGAGATGTGTAAGTAGTGTTGCCCCCCAAGGGTCAATAGTGGTTCCGGTATTGTTTAACTTACTCATCAATGACTTGGATGTGTAGGGTGCTTCCTCTGCAAGTGTGCTGATAAATCAGAACTGGGAGGAGTGGCTGGTACCCTGGAGTCCTGTGCTGTCATGCAGAAGGATCTAGACAGGCTGGAGAGATGGAACCTTTTGAAATCCAACAATTGCAAGTTCAGGATCCTACCCCTGAGAAAGAATAACCCCAGTACAGGTTGGAAAGTAGCTCTGCAGGGAGGGACCCTGGGGTCCTGGTGAACAAGTTGTCCATGAGCTAGAAATTTGCCATTGTGGTCAAGAAAGCCAATGGTATCATGGGGTGCATTAGGAAGAACATTGCCAGTAGGTCAAGGGAGGTAATCCTCCCTCTCTACTCAGTCCTGGTGAGGCCTCAGGTGGAATACTGTGTCCAGTTCTGGGCTTCCCAATACAAGAGAGACATTCAGCCCCTGGAGCCAGTCCAGTAAAGGGCTACAAGAATGATTAAGGGTCTGAAGAGTCTGTCATATGAGGAAAGGTTGAGGGAGCTGGACCAGTTCAGCCTGGAGAAGAATAGGCTCAGGGGAGACCTGATCAGTGTGTGTAAGTATCTGAAGGGAGGATGTCTAGAGGATGGGGCCAGACTCCTCTCGCTCGTCCCAGGCAATGGGATGTGAGGCAATGGGTGTAAACTAAAAGGCAGGAAGTACCACCTGAACGTGAGGAAGAACATATATGCTGTGAGGGTGATCGAGCATTGGAATTGGTTGTGAAGTCTCCTTCCCTGGAGATGCTCAAGATCCTGAACCTTGGCTTGACCCCTTATTTCCAAACCTATAGAAAATACTTTTACTGCCATTTTTTTCAGGGAAAGATTGCTTCCAACAGAGAATAGGGAAATTGTTTCATTGAGTTCCATGGGTTTTGCCACTACATGGCAATCTCTGCTCCTGAATTTTTAATTAAATGCAAACTAGAGTGTCATGGTTAAGGAATTATGCCCCATAATGCATCTTTAAATTTAATATATATAAATTGCAGCAGTTTCAATCAATGCACTATATATTTTTATTACTATGAATGAACTCTAGAGACATTATTTATGAGGAATTAAGTGGGATTTTATGGTGGGAAGTTTGAAGGGGCTCATTTTTCTTAATTAAGAAAAGCAACTGCACCAAAAGCAGTGAAATAATGCAATGATTAGTAGGATGAGAGCTTTCTCCTCCATCTTTGCTGGGCACATCTGACTTCCTGGACCATCTAACAGTTAACAGAAAAATAATGGCTTCTGGGTGTCTGCCTGTTACACTAGTCTTAGAACATGGTTAGGTTTTTATGTTTAGCAGAGAACCCAAGGTTTCTCAGTACCTGAGAACACAACATGGAGTCTTGCATCACTACTACTTTTTTCAGAAGGAATAACAGAAGTTCTCATCTCCCTGGGAGATATCTGGTCATCTAAGAATTCCCCCTAGTTTGGGAAATATTTTAAAGACAAAAGGCTAGGGTTGAGCTTTCCGAAGCAGAATAAGCATGTTCCTAATGAATAATACTTGCTTTAGAGGAGAGAATTTCTGGATAAATGTAGATACTGAAACTGGGCAACTAGATTGGCTTCCACTGAGTTGTAAACTGATCTGCTTGTGCAGAACAAGGAAAATTAAGCTATGGGAATCTCATTCAACTTAGTTATAAAGGGGTCCAAGAAAATAGCCATTACTGAGTGAAAACTGCTTTTCCTGCACTCTAAAGAATAGTAAGCCCTAGTGTAACATGAAGACCATTAAAATGTTGTGAAATACAAAGGAAATCATAGAATCATAGAATAGTTAGGGTTGGAAAGGACCTTAAGATCATCCAGTTCCAACCCCCTGCTATGGGCAGGGGCACCTCTCACTAAACCATGCCACCCAAGGCTATGTCCAACCCGGCCTTGAACACCGCCAGTGATGGAGCATTCACAACTTCCCTGGGCAACCCATTCCAGTGCCTCACCACCCTCACAGTAAAGAAGCTTTTCCTTATATCCAGTCTAAACTTCCCCTGTTTAAGTTTGAACCTGTTGCCCCTTGTCCTATCACTGCAGTCCCTAATGAAGAGTCCCTCCCCTGTATCCCTATAGCCCCCCTTCAAATACTGGAATGCTGCTATGAGGTCTCCACGCAGCCTTCTCTTCTCCAGGCTGAACAGCCCCAACATTCTCATCCTGTCTTCATAGGGGAGGTGCTCCAGTCCCCTGGTCATCCTCGGGGCCTCCTCTGGACTTGTTCCAACACTTCCATGTCCTTTTTATTTTAAGTCACCAGAACTGCACACAATGCTCCAAGTGAGGTCTCACGAGAGCAGAGTAATGCCTATGTCAGTGACTCTGCAAAGAAGTTTTGAGCAACCACAGAATTTTGCTAGAGAATACTTGCAGAATGAGCTGGAAACACTTTTCCTGATGACCAATATGCAATATAAAAGTCACTTGATTTTCTCTCATGCTTATGGACTGGAAGTTCATAATCTCAGCTGAAACTTTTCCCAACTTAGAGCAGTACTCTTGGCCCTGAGGAAGACTGATACTCAAACATAATTTGGACAACTTTGTGAAAGAAGATATACTGCCTGTTACGTGAACCCCAGTCCTAAAAAAGACAACATGCATCTCATAAAAGGTAGGCAAAGTGCCTAAGGGTTTAATATAACAATGAAATGTCAAAGTTGTCTTGAGAAAAGCTCTGTTCGATCTGCTGCAATTAATGGAGACATGGTCTCTTATGACCAGCTGGGACAGTCTGACCACCAAATCAAAGTAGATTTTAATCTCATTATTTTTCTGATGAGCCTAAGACACTGTGTCTAACTCAAATGTGTCTTTTTGGCAAGATATCTGGTCTTGATTTCGATACTGCTCTGCAGCAGCACAGAGTCAGCTCCAAACCAGTGCCTGGAACTTTGCTCCACATAATTGCTCTCTGCTAAGCACATTGTTTTGAGTCAAGGTGACTACATATCCTCTGGGCTTCATCCCATACCACCTTGCAGTGCTGCACTGTGCACGGTGGATATAGTAGGCTGGGCAGGGACTTGGAGAGCACCTCTGTGGTGCAGTCCATGGTGGGGAGGCATATATCTTACCCATAACTCTGAGGAGCTATTAGTAGGAGCTACTTCTGCCTCCTTTTTGGACATAATGTGTTCGCAGAGTAGTGACTGGCGTTTTGTGCTTCGGGGAGATGTCTCAAGCAGTAGGACAGAACAGGAATTTGCTAATGGTGCCTTCTCAAACTTGCAGCTTTTTTTGGTGAGGTTAAAATATTACTTGGAATTAAACTTGGAATCAGTTTATTTCAGCCCTCCTTTCTCCTCCCCTCCCCTTCTTCCTTAGGTCTCATCTTTCCTGCAGAGAAAAAAAACACCACAGAACTCAAGGGGAGAGTCCTGTCAAAGGAGCTGAGGGTTAATCTTGCTGCTGAAATGAAGAATGGAAAAGTTCTTCAAAACTCTGCCATCTATTTATAAAATACAAGACTTATGATTGATTTGTTTTTGCTCTCTTATTAATCTTTGCCATCTTCAGACAATCAAGAACTGTAAGTCAGCCCCCTCAGATTCATTAAGGGGAATAAAAAGTTTCCTTTTCTCTGCCTACTTTTTCTGGGCACTGTGGGATCACATTTTACAGATGTTTCTCTGCAACATTAAAAAATAATGAAATGTTCTTAGAGAATAAAATAGGCCCTTAAAGGGAATAGCAGCTCTCACTACATTTGTGATGAAACTGTGTGAATTAGGTCCTAGCTCTAGTGTGAAAAAAAAGGAAGCACATGAATCTTTATTTAATGGATTTGTCCTTCAGGGGTAAAGAGCCATTGGTAATACTTGCTTTGAATGTGCTCACAGAAGTCACTTTCTTCTTCATACACCTATATCTAATGGACATAGCAGGACATAGGGCATAGCAGCACAACAATGGCACTTGTGTGATTCCAGGATTTGTTAAAGTACTCTCTACGCCTCACTCCGAGTTGCTGACTGCACGCCTCTCCCAGCCTTGCTCCATGAATGATGGTCAGCTGGACAAACAGATGGACAGATGACATGGTAGGAAACTCATCTTGACTGCCACGAGTTGATGGTGAAAACCGGCTTGCATGATTTCCTCCAGCATAAATGAAGATGAAAAATCTTTCCGCTCAAGAAGCCTATGGCTTAGGATTAAAATGTGCTGGGAGAGTCAGGTGTAGGGAGGTCAGATACCTTACTCCACATGTGAATGGTATGGGATTAAGTTGCTCTGTTCCTGCTCATTCCAATGTATTTGAAACTGAGAAAAGCCTTAGACTTGGGTATTTTAATGTCAAGAAACCTTTCTAATAGCTAAAGATTTCTTTCCTAAGTTTGATCCATTTTTTACCTTTCTTACTCACCCCAAACTGCACTGAATGTTTCTGCATTTTTTAAATTGGGCTTAAACCACGACAACATCTTAGACAATTTAGAATTATTTGGAAGTAGTTATCCTGTTCTCTCTCATACTGCTATTAACTTGCCAACTTAATGTGCATGCAGTCTTGTGTGGACAATTTGTAAGCAGGATCACTTCTCCCCTATACTTGATGCTGCTTTTCATACAGCTTTCTGTACTTTCTCTCTCTGTTTCAATGCTTTTAAGACACCCCCACCTTCCAGTATATTTCAGACTTTTGTTGGGTTTGGGATTTTCTTGCTGATATTTAGCTCATTAGTGAAGATTGTCCATCATATTTGAAAACTCATGGCAGTCAGATGAAGTTCCTGATGACTGGAAAAAGGGAAATATAACCCCCATTTTCAAGAAGGGGAAAATGGA
>JASSUY010019865.1:0-37301 GCA_032466535.1 Forpus xanthops
TAAACACTCCAAGCCACAACTATAAACACTGGTGTTATCAGCACTGTTCCCAAGCCGAAAATCCAAAACGCAGTGCTACACCAGCTACTACTTAAAGGAGAAAAATGACTGCTGCTGCTGAACCCATGACAGTTATGTTTGCAAGGCTTTTATTGCAGCTACCACAATTAGATGTTTCTTTTTGTTTGGGGTTGGGTTTTTTTTAAGGAATAGAAACATTGTGGAAATTACTAGACTTCTAAGAAAGTGCGGATACAATTATCAGCATATTGCATACTTTGATTTGCTTTGAATAAGTTAGGTGCATAAAAAAAAAAACAAAAAGCAAACATTGTGATTTACAGATTTCTCTACAATTTGCTTGGTTTATAAGGCTTAGTCATGCACAGCAGATTAGATCAGTCTGGAAAAATCACCCTAGACAGAACATGTTACATCTTTAAATTGTCTCCCTTTCAAGGAACACTGTACAATATACAAGTTGAAACTGAAATAACTGTTCATTCTGAGTATGTCTTGGTTAAATGTATCCTTTAGTTCTGTTGATGAATGACCCAAAGAAGGCCATTTTTTTTATATGAATTACTGTCAAGCTTCCCTTTTTGCAAATATATTTCAGTCTTGATTTTGCTTCACTGAGATGACTGCTATGAAGAACTATTTCATGTCTACGTCTCTAAATAGGGTCATCAGGGCCTAAAGCTATTGTTTTTGTTTTCTAAATGTAAAACACATATGAAGCTGACCTAGTATTCTGTAACATTCATACCCTTTCCCCTTCTGCTTCCCCATATAAAATTATTCCAACTACATACATGTAACTTCAGTCTTTTATACATCCTGGGATCCTTGCAGCCTTTTCCATGGCTCACCTCCCATTCTCACCTAGATTTTTCCCCTCTGTATTGGGTGGCCAAAGAATTGCTTTCATTTTCCAATTTTTCTGCTTCAATGGCTAATTCCTGGACAGACATCCCAGACACTATGAAAAGGGGCCTCCAGGACTAAATGAACTAGCTTAGCATATGGCTGAGAGCTCAAACCTTGCCAATTATATCCCCTACAGAATTCAGCGGGGCTTTCAAGTCAACAGAGAATTCCATTCTCTCTCATCTCACTTTAAATATTGTTGTTCTTAGAGATGTCTTCATTGGCTCTGAATATACTTGTGGTCTGATTCTATTAACAGAAACCCTTCACTATAAGAGAGACAGTGGGGTCCAAAGAAGGTCAGCAAAACTAGTGACATGTCTGGAGCACAAGTCTTATGAGGAGCAGCTAAGGGAACTAAGATTGCTTAGTCTGGGGAAAAGGAGACTCAGGGGAGTTCTTATCCCTCTTGGAAGCTGCACGAAAGGAGATTGTAGTGAGGGGGAGGTCACTCTCTCAAGTAACAAGCTATAGGACAAGAGGAAGTGGCCTCTAGTTGTGCCAAGGGAGGTTTAGACTGGAGATTAGGAAAAGTTCCTTCATTGAAAGGACGTCAATCATTGGAACAGGCTACCCAGTGAAATGGTTGTGTAACCATCCCTGGAGGCATTTAAAAGACATGTAGATGTGGTTGCTAAGGGACATATTTTAGTGGTGGAATTGGCACTGTTACGTTAACAGTTGGACTTGATGATCTTAAAGGTCTTTTCCAACCTAAACGATTCTATGATTCTATTCTATTCTATGATTCAATGATATCCTGATTGTCTCTTAAGGGAAAGAAACTGATGAGACACTTTTCTAAGACAAGATTCACCCTTTGTGCCGGAATGTGAGAGCCGACCTCTGGATGCTAGAAACTTCGCCCACAGATGACATTCATATTGTATTTGCCCAAGAACAAGTTTTCCCTATTTGGAAAAAAATCTTTTATATCTCAGTATTTTCTGCATTTATAAAGTTCTTTTGTTAATGAAAAAGCTTCAGCAGGGCTTCACATACTCTTAGAGTAAACACTCAGTGCAAGTGAAGACCAGAGGTGTACGCTTCTATGAAGCTGCCCTCTTCAGTTTTCACTTTATCAAATAAATTAAAGGTGCTTCATCTATACTTATAAGTACATCATTACTTCAAAGTGCTATATTATTATTATCGAAGTGTTCTTACGCTGTCACAGAAAGACCTTGACATGCTGTAAATAACTTTGCCTCTCGCTTTGATACTACATAGACTCCTGCAATTGTGTTTATTGTCTGCAGGCATTATGGATGCCTAATATGAAAGAACTGAAGAGTTCACACTCAGAATGAATGGATATACATTCTCTTTCAATTTAAGCTGATTCTTTACCTCAGGGAATGCTTGATACATCATCTTGGGCTTTGGGACTGAAAAGGCTGAAAGGGAAAAGGAAAAAAACACCTGTACATTGACTCAGTGCTTACTTTTCTTCACCACCCTTCAATAAATGAAGGAAAGGTAAAGCATTATGGAGGTAGCAGTGGCTGAACTTCAACAGCTTCTTGGATACAGAGTGGATGCTTAATTATCAGCTCACATAAGATCTGATCAGGAATTTGTACTAAACACTCATACGATTCCTGATAGCTGCTATCTTGAGCTGGCCATGGAAGCCTGCAAAAAGAACTTGAAATATCACAGTAATTGTGTATTTCAATATCCAGTATCCGAGGAAACATCAAAGAAACAAAAAAAATCATACCACATAAATGACCCAATAGTGGGTTGAACTGCCAAGATACATTGAAGACCAAATTTTAACCTGTGAATTGTGTGTCGAACTCAACAGCAAGATGAAGTCTGTGACAGCAGAAGAGAGAATGCTCATAAGCATGAGTATCTGGCTAGGGAACAAAACAAAGAATGGACAAATCTATTCAGAAAGGCTTGAAAATTTTACTTGGCCAAAGACTCTCTTACTGGCATTGAAATTTTCATCTGTTCACAAACTTGAAGCCAGAGACTTGTCAGAGCCTCCAAGAGCCCTTATTGTATTGCATGTTGTTTGCAAATCACTCAGATATAGGGAGAACAATGACAATAAAAAATCCCTAGAAAGAGAGTTTGTTCTATTTCCAGCAACAAGAAATATTTTTACAAGACACATCTACATGGTGACACAAAATCCTTGCATCTGTTTTTTTCACCAACCTCTGTATGTCTTCCTAGTAATGGCTGATTTTCTATAACCATCCCCATGTTTGTAGCTTCCATATAAACCTGAGACAGAGAACAGACTGAAGGTAACAACATTAGATATAAGAGAAATATCCATTCTGGCTTTATATATAAAGCCATCTCCCTTGATACATCCAGAAAAGGCTGGATATACAACTGTCAATGATTAAAAAACCCCACATGTATATATATATAGCATATGAAAGAGATTGCTTACAGTGATTTCTAGCTACCAGCTCTAGAATAACTACAGTATAAGCATCATAGGCAAAACCTCCAGGCAATTAGTTTTCTAATGAAGCTTGATACATACACAAAGAGCATACAGCTTCACTGCTTGTAACTGGGGGCCTGCTGATGACCTGCAGGGTCCCTTCCAGTGCTGTATCTTAATTTGCGACTAGGTTGGTTTCTGCTTAGATAGCAGAGCCAAGCCAAGGCTCAGAAAGTTGGCTGGTTCAGATCTGCTTTTCTTTATCAAACAGTGGTTGCAAAATCTTTGCTATTGCTGAGATGTGAGTCAGAAAGAAAGTACCTTAGGAAGAAAAGAAAAAAAGACCACTGTGCTTTCACTTCTGTTTTAATTACTGTCTCTGTGAGAAAAAGCTATTCTTAGAATCCCTGCTATTGAAATGCATTGATTTATTTGATTATGTATTGGATTGAAATTTAATTAACTATTTAATCCCTATGTATCCAGCTTTAAATGCTATGCCCATCACAAGGGTATCTGCGCACTTTGGTAACTGAGTTGCAAGCTAGAAACCATCAAAAGCACTGACTTTCAGCAGGCACTCCAAAAGGGCCAGCAGTTTACTAGGATGTTTGCCTGAGGAAAGCCTGAGTGACATCATTAGAATTTGGTGGCTCTTCTAGTGATTAATGTAGAGAACAAAACTGTATTTTTATGTGAATAGAGGATCATTTGCTTCTGAAAGTAAATATGCTTAAGCTGCACTGAAAGTAGTCAGTTTATGGTTACATCAAATAGAAAAAAAATCTGTGCTGCTCAGAAGTATATAGATCACACTAAATAAATATCTAAAATATGACCCTATTCAGAGATGAAATTTTAATTCCATATGTTAATGAGGTACAAATCCTTGTTCCAAAATGCTTTAATAACTTCCACTGTAATGCCTGATAGGGTTGTGTTTTTTCAGGGGATGGAATGGAGTAGAGTGCAACCCTCTGCATGGCCTTCATAGGTTTATGGAAAATAATTTTCAATTTCAATGGCAATGCACATTATATGATCACCACCACCTAGGCAATGACATTAGTTGCCATAGTAACCTCAGGTTGCATCATTAACAATTTTAAATGTTGACAGTTGGGAAGCATAGCTTGAAACACTGGGAGAAGAGCAGGAAAGAGACAGGCTTGAGAGAAGTGTATAATGCAATCACAGGGCTGAGTGCTTTCTGTTGTGCCAAGACTGGCTGGGGGAACAATGGAGGAAACTGATGGCATGGATATATGAAGTGACTTTTCTGTTTTCCTCCCTGATCATTGATACAGAGGGGGGAAAAATTGCTCTTCAGCTTTCTTATTCCTCCCTTTCTGTAGTCAGAAAGAAGGGCACCATACCCATTTGATACTGATTACTGAAGATCCTTTTTCACATTTTAGACAACCTAGAAGCTCATGCGGCTGCCTGGGGAGCCATGTCTGGCTTCTCTGGAACTTGTGGTGTTTCTAGGAACTTGGTTATTCTGAGTCTTAGTTTGTTTGCACTGGTGTTGCTCTGCTGATTCCGATTACTTCTGTACTATACTCTCTGTTAACCAGGATATTTACACCACTGCCTTTTGCCACAGCATGAGGTGGACTTGTAAGTGTTGAAAATATACAACTCCCATTTATCATATGACAGAATGAATGAGTGCTTTCTATTCAGAGATATTCCTCTTTGATCCCTTATTCTGAAGCCCTCCTTTTCCCAGTGGGTTTGTGGTGAAAATAGTGGAATGTTGAGATGAGAGCCAGAGGAGGCTGAATGAGGTGTCCATGTAGTAGTATTCAAACCCTTATGCCAACCAGTCCTTCCTGTCTTTTTTGCTGTTGCTAATAGTCTGACTTTGGAAAACAGTGCTGGAACTTGAGTATCTATCCAGGAAACCATTCTTGAAAACCCTGAAGGAAGTCAAGTGTGTCAGGAAAGTTCCATGATTTCATTCTTTAGTTCTTTTATGAACATGAATGCAATTATAGTTTAATTTTATAAATATGTAAAGGAAAATTTTGAGTTCCAAACACATCTTCTGGATGAAGCATGAATAACTCTCATGGGCTCTCAGTCCATGTCATGCAGAGCCTACTTTCATGCTTCCTTTCTTCTTTTCTTTTGTATTTCTTCATCTTTCTTTCTATGTTCCAAATATCTGGCTATAGTGCATCCCAGTGAGTAGTAACTTCTCACTTAACCTACCTCTAGAATCTACATGACAACAAAGGGACAGCAACAATAATAGGTTAAAAATCCTGGGCTCCACAACTGCACTGACTATAATGATGTATCTACTACTCAAAATATATCAATAGAAAGTTTCCTGGTGCATCCATATCTTCTGTATCAGAGGATGAAGGGCCCTATGTTGAGAACAGCTGGTTTAAGTACAGATATCAGACTCACATCCCCCTTTCCCAGTTCACAGCAGAAGCAAGTCTCTCTAAGTGCATCAGTGTCTATGTATCTTCAGGAAGGTTTCAATGCTACTCTAGTCTTGCTCAGAGCTAACTCTAGCCCACTAATTTAGAACTAGTGTTAAGCATGCTTTTATCTTGGTTTGAGTTAAAGAGTGCTCACATCCTTTTACCAACCCCCATAAAGGACGGATACTTCTGCTAAAGACTTATGGTGAAAGACAGACCCTCTCCTGAGATACCTTCACAAGTGTTTCCTGTAACCAGCGTTACTAATTTCTTGTCCTACACAGCTGAAGTCACACTTTATTTTGATGCTTTAGGAATATAAAATACAAATTTCCACCCATGATTTATCACTAATTTGGGATATAAGAATCTAAATGGGGCATTAGACAAGCATATTAGCTCAAAGCCTAGCTGCTATAAAATGGCTATTAGAGATTAACTTTAAAAATATATTTTACAGCAGATGTGCTCATCTTGTTGTTGAATAATCAATGGCTGCACCTCAGTGTTAAATTTATTAGCATATCTACAAGGTGCAAGTGCATTTTCATTGCAGAAATATATACTGGATGGATATTTTGAAATTAAGAATAATCACACGGTGAGATATATTAAGCAAAATGGAATTGATAGCAGCACTGATGTGTCACATACACTGCTATTGGGTTTTGCATTAGAATGTATGTTTCTTTGCTGTTGTGTTTTCTCTAAATACACTAAATTGACTCACAAACCTATGCATTTCTATGAGGCCTAATAGAAGAAAAGATCTCCCCAGTAAGAAGTAATTCTTGACTCTGGGGTGTTTGTAAGTAAACTATAACAACTGAATCAGAAAATCAGGAATTTCATGCTATTTTTACCAGACAAACATGTGTTGTGACTAAGTCAACATATTCTACCATGGGTTCAAACGTGCAAGTTTGCTTTAATGATTAAAGACTTAGATTAAATTGTTCAGATTAAAGGATAAAGAGTAAAACAATACTATCAATTGCTGCTTGTTAATAGCAGTTAAAGTTTGACATGGAAATGTAATATACAGAATGAGCATCTGTTTCCCAGGTTCTGATTCAAACTCTACCAGTCTCTGGCAGTAAAGTGGCTATGAAGAATGGCCACATCAGCATGTCTCTTGTACCAGCCCAGCAACCCCTTAAGCTATGCACAGCATCTCTCTCTGAGATTTCCAAATCTTTGATGTCCAGGAAATAGATAACACAACTCACATGTCCTAAGACATGGTTCACAACACCCATATCCAAAGACCAGGTTGAAAGTGGTCCTTCAGCTGGACATGCTAAGCCCACTGCACAGGCACATAGTTTATATCACTTCAAGTACCTCATTACAAAGCAGGTCTCTGGACATGTATTCCATAGATCCACCCATTTAATAGCCTGGCTTTTGTGTCTAAATTGCCTTGGAGGCCAGGCAAAAACACCTCCTGTCTGGACATCTTGGGCAACTAGCCCAAGGAAGAGTCCTAGAAGGACCCCCAGATACATTTTCACATGAACAGACAGGAGGGCTCCCAATGGGTTTAGCAAGCAAGATCTTTCTTCATGTGTGTCTGACCTGTGTTTAATATGAAATGCAAGTGGCAGTTGGTGCTCTGTACATGACTGCTTTCTCTTTTTTCAGCTTTGTGGTAAGTTTTTTGAGGAAATGTGGACTAGACTTCAGGGTTTGCTCCTTGACAACAGCCTATCTTGCTGGTTACATCTGACAACAGAAAAGCACCAACAAATTAGTAGGTTGTAGGATGGGTTTGTTTTGTTTTTTTTTGGTGGGGGAAGGTGGAGCATTTATTACAACATGGAATTTAAGGGCTATTCATAGGAGCTCTAAGACACCTAAGGGCACATTTCTCAAGGAATAGAGATGCTGCAGATGATAGAACCTCATGTACACACATCTAACATGGCTGACACGAGTGCCAGATCATGGACAGCGACAAGTGAGAGTAAGGAGTGAATGGTGACCTGTGCAATTAGGCTAAAAGCCAGGAACCTCTTGTATGGGAATATCATGTGATGCAGTGCCCTATCAGTGCTGTGGCAGAGCAGGCCACGGCTATGATGTTCTGCTGAAGTCTGAGATGACATTTGGGGTAATGCAAATGATGCAGCAGAATGATGGCCTTCCAGATCTTTTTTGCCAAAGCCAAACTGGCAGTGTGGAGGCAAGAGGCAGTCATTGGGAGTGGTATAACAGAGAAGTATAGAGACAGCAGTAACAACTGAGTCCTCTGAATAGACTCAGTGTTGTGTCCTGACATGGGATCTAGAGAACTGATTCAGCACTCCATTGCAATGGGCCAGAGAAAAAAACACAGTGGTGGAATAGATACCATTTGACATGTATAGCTAACCCTCTTAGATACAGACATTCCTGAAACCATCTCAGACAATTCCAGGCAGGAGAGCTCTTGTACTTGGCTCAGCCTGAGTAAGACAGTTCGGTTCTCACACAACCTTTTTTTTAGCCTGTTAATGAAAGTGCTTTCCTAGGGTGCAAAAAGTATAAGACAACAGGACATAATAACATGTATTAGCAGTCTCTGATATTAATAGTACAGATTGTCACATGATATGACAGTGATTAAAGTGGGCATGGATAGAGGTCTCCCTTTCTTCTGGGAGGCACTGTTCCCCTTTGCAAATAGAAAATAAACACAGCCCTTCCAGAGCATAAATGCCAATAACTGTGAAATTTTGATTAAATAATAGATATGTGTTCAGAAGCACTTTTTATAGTATGTGATTAAGAAAGATAACTAGACATCCTTACAGCTATAATGATAATAATTACCACAACACATAAAGTGTAGAATATGACACTGGAAAGGCCACTATTAACCTTTCCAAGGGTTATTTTTTTGGTGCTTTTTTAATGCTATGGACAGTAGTGTTCAGAGAACTAAATGAAACTATAGCTGTGACAGCTCTTTCCAGCCATTCTCTGGTATGTTAAAGAGGAGTTGCAGAGGAGAGTGAAATATCTTCTATTCAAAACAGATGTTTATTTAATATCAAACATCTGGGTAGTCTTAGAAAGACTGTTTTGCTAAGATGTCTGCAACTCTCGGTGATTCAGAAAACTGACAACAGCGCTTCAAAATTAGGCTATAAAGAATAGCTCCATGCCTCACACCAAAGGCTTTTTACTCCTAGCAGCAAATTCCATATCTCTAAAGTGTGATGCCACGCTGTCCAGCAGATCACATATTTTATTATTTAATGCTAATCTGTGAATTCTGTGTTATGACATCTCTGTTCCTTGCAGCTCTAGTGGAGAGTAACAGGCCATACATAATTGATCATAAAACCTGAAACGCTATTTTAGGTCTTACCAAAATTACTTGGTGTGGAATGTCTGAGTAAATAGGTTGGGGAAGGCAAAAAAGACTAGCTGTGATGGCATCAAGTTTACCAGTGGCAAAAGCGAGAATGGCTAAATTTCATGAGTCTAAGCATGAGACAATGCAGAACATAAGAATACAGTGAGTAGGAAATACTGGTACAAATCACCTTCAAGATTATCATGACTGAAAAAGGGAGAGCCAGCTCTGGAGCTTTGTAATCCACCTGTAATAGAGGCTGGCCTCTGTAAATCAGTCAAGCTTGCAAACATGCCACTGATGTTGAGTTCTGCTTTTTATACGATAAAAAAGTCCCTATTAGTCAATCTTCACAGCTGCAAAAATCATTTTGTATGAAGGTGGGAAGATGTCATTATTTTAAATGATGGCATTGCAAGGTAATAGATGGTGTGAAAGAAGGCTGTAAATTCTGGGTCAGTCCTATCTGCAGTGTCCTGCAAACAACACAAGCAATCCGGTAGACCAAGCTGCTCAGGATAGCAGGTTTTAAGTACATTAATTAAATCAAATTGAAGTAAATTCAGCTAAGCCAAGATTTCTTCCACAATTTATTATTGAAAACACAATTAGCTGGAGGCATTTGGAGGAGTTTTGTGAAATCAAAGGCTGCACTGCAACTGAGAGTAAGTTTTCAAGCCATCAACTCATTAATAGCAGAAAATGGCTGTGCTGCTTCAAGGCACCAAATCAGAAGTGAAAATATGGAACTTGTTACTGTGACTTCAAGAACAAATTCTAAACATTAGAATATTTCCAAGCTGCTGTCACCAATGCCCTAGCTTAAAGTTGAAACTCAGACTCCTTATATGCAAAACTGTTGGTCTTTGAGGCAGATTAAGCAGCTAAAGTGTACAGCTATTATGTTCAAATCCGTTTTGGCAACAGAATTATCCTGACTTTTCAGGATCATTTTCCTGACTCTCATTTCTCTGAATTTCACCATCATTTCCCAAGTTACTCACTTCCTGCATTGAGCTGGATGCATCAGAAATAACTGTTACTGAAATAAGGACATGTTAGCCAAACTCAGGCCACAACAAAGAAACCTGCTGCTCTCATCCATGCTGCCCTGGGAACCATGTACTCTGGCATCACAACTTCTCTGTGAAAGGAACTGAGGCTTCAGTCCACAATAGCTGCTGAAAGGACCAAATAACAGAGGCAGCAAAATGTTCTTTAACCAGCAGAGCAGGGCGTGACATTCTCTGCAGGAAAGAGTAGCTGAGTAGGCACAAATGAAAAGCAATTTTGCAGAAAATGTGTGTGGGTAGTGAGGATTGAAACCACCATTCCCATGTTAAGTCTGTACGAATACCCCAAATATCCAAGGTTCCATAAAGTTTTTGTCTTAATGGGAAGAAAATTTAAACCCAACTTACCCATTAGTATCTGAACCTTGCTGCTCAGAAACATAGCAAGAGTCCATCCCTGCCCACCACAGCATTCATATTAATGTACCTCATGAATTTCACTAGATGTCAAAAGCCATTTGAAGTGAATGCTGTCACAAGTTTGAACCTGGTTGCTCAAAACAGTCTTAGGGGTGAAGAACTGTCTTTCTCCTGCTCATATACAGTCTCTGTTGACGTGGGCTGTTTGCAAAGTGAAAGTAAAAATTTGCTTGGTCTTCTGTCTGCAGAAAAAAGCTGACTTTTCATTACATTTTGGTTCACAGATGTGAGTTTGTACAAAAAGAGGACTTAGGATTCTATGATGCAGGTGTAGACAGTCTTCATCCCACTCAGTACAAGCTGTAAAATATAAGCCAAAGTCCACACGGACCACACAATGTGCATGACACACCATCTAGACTAGTAAATTCACATGAACATTAGCTGAGAGAAACAGTGCAGCTTTCACTTGAGTATGCTGACTTAGAATGAGAGTTATGTACTTTCTGAACCACAGGGTTTTTCATCCATACAGCTGGGAATGTAAAACAAAGCTCAAATGTGTAGACGTGGATCCTACTACATTTAAGGTTATGAACTGTCTTCTGTGCTGCTTCCTGTCCTGTATTATATTGAAACCAGAGGTAACAGGATTAAGGAATTGTTCTTTCTGACCCTCAGATGCATTTAAATTAATTAACCCAAAAGAGTACTTCATTTTTAATTCCTACTGACTTTCATTGTTTTTTTGCTTTCAGAACAGATTTAGAAACACTAAAGTAATTCAAAGAAATCATATGACTGCCTCTGATGACTTTGCATAGGAAGTACTAGAAATCTCAGGCAGGCCAGGATAAGGCTGTATGTATTTCCTGATTTTGTTGATGCACTATGTTCTGTTATTAAACCTCAGCTTAGCTCCAGCTCCGGGATCATGGTATTGCAGGTTTGCCAAAGAAATTAGTTGTGATGTTCTCCAAATTTCTGTGTGTGCTCATCTCTCTTTGTAATGTCGAAACTCAGTGGCCAGTTTCAAACAAAATTACCTAATAGACCCTATCAAATATGCTATCTTCCAGTGAGTTTCGTGGAAAGAGTTGATGAGATGGAGTATTGAAACTCAAATTAGTGTCCCACTATGGAAAACAATACAAACTGATCTCACCAGCATCATTATACAGAAGCAAATCCAAATCAGTTAGAAATATTTCAAATATAATTTTGAAGAAGTTACAGTCAAAGCTTATATCTCATTAGTACAGGACAATCCAAGTTGAAAACATGGGGCCAGGACAGCAGCATTCAACTTCTGCTACTCTGAATTGCTTGGCATTTTTCAACCAGACGTTTCTTGAATTTATAGGGAAATTTTTGAAAGTATAAATAGTCACCAGGCCTGACTGGCAACTGGTGAGGTTCAACGCTTGCAGAGGACACTTACTACAGCATAGTGCAGAAATTTGGCCACACTCTTCCTGTAAAGCTACACAGCCATACAAAGGAATTGGGTGAATTTTCTGGGTTTCCTTGTTGTTTTCCAGATATAAGTTAAAGATGCATATACCATAAATGACAGAAAGAAACCAAAGTAAAAATAGTATCTTGACTTAGCATGCAAACAGGACTATCAACTACCTTTTAAATAACTGAAACAAACTGAAAACGTAGAGAAAACAAAAATGAAAAAATAGCACAGAATTTGGCAACCAACTTTTGTGATGAAAAGTTAAGGAATTTGACCTCGCTTAGAGAGTGGAAGGGAAATGAAAGGGCAGTTTCTAGACATTGGGAGAGATAGTGAAGAGACTATTAGTCCATGAAGTCAAAACAAAACAAAAAAGTACAAGCAAATGGTACCTTGCTTTGAATACAGCATAATCATACCCTGCACAAATCCCTTTGTGTCATGCTTCACTGGCAATTCTGGAAACATTAAAACCAACAAAACCACAGATGAAACCTTTGTCCCAGGCTTGGTTATCATTAATACGTCTCTGGCCTAGTCCCTTGCTCACTTGCCCAATGGTCACACTCCAGCGCCGTATGTCAATATGACATAATAGGATACTTTACTCACCAAAGCACATATGCTTTCTACTTCCATGTATGTATGGGTTCACTGTGCTGTTTGGGTTACACCATGGTGTCATGTGTCTAACACGCACAATACTCATGTTGGGTGAGCTGATTTCATTAAAGCAGCCCCCTTCTACTGCCCAGAGCCTTATATACTTCTCTGCAATTTATACATGAATCGATGATGAAGCAGGTAAAGATAGCAAAATCTAAAAATATAGAGATGACTATAGACTGGAAGTCATTTGGATGAGTGGATTAGTAAATCATTAAATTAGTCTTATTGCAGTGCAGGGGAGAGGACTATATTAATCTTTAAAAGTTCCACAGAAACAAGGGGCGCTATAGAATGCATCACAGTTGAGGAAAATGATGAATCACATACTTTACCAAACTTACATACTTATAATTTATTTTTCAAATATACAAAGATGGTGATGATTATATTCTGTACTTATGAAATGCCCCTCAGTGAATCATCAATGCCTATTTGCAGAGGTGCTTCACAAATAGACACACCTTTCAGACAATATAAATTACATTCAGGAGCCAACTGAAGTAAGCTGAAAACCTGCATATATAGCAAAGATCAGTTATGGAGCTTTTCTGAATTTCACTGCTCATGCGCCCATGAGATGTCTGACAAAGGATTTTTTCATATTTGACAAAGAATACACCACTTTTCACTGGCATCATAAGCACACAGAAGCTCTTCTGATCTCCAAGAGTGAAACACCCAATATGCTGTTAAGAAACTTCTAAGAGCACGTGTACAAACCTTAAGCAGCCCCATAAAGAGCAAAGCCTGAGCAATAAAAAGTAAAAATTAGCCTGGAATTATTTTCATGTTCTCACTGGTCTCAATTCTGGACCCCCTGGAAGCTGCTAGAAATATTATCACTACAAGTATTAAAACATGAGAAAACCTCAAGCTGCTCCTGAAATATTACCTCTGATTTCCTGATGTGAACTTCCTGACTTCATGGGCATGAATGGAATTTCTCCAGTGTGTTTAAACTGCTTTTTGAAATTTCTAAATTTAAGAAAGACATTGAAAGACAGTGCATATAAATGTATATGTGTGTATAAGTATATATCTCAATTAGTAGTGGAAAAATTTGCTCAATGTGGTGAGACTTTTCTGTATTCATCAAATGCTGAAATGCCCACATAAAATACATCCATTTATGCCAGTATGCAGCATTTCTAAGAAATTGTACAGGTGTTTTCTCTGGGCAGAAAATGGGATGGAACAACAGCTTTCCCTATTCTTCCATACCCCTCAGGTCAAATTTCAACCCATGAAAGTATGTTGCACTGAGAGCATTACTGTGGGAAAGACAGTTGTAACACTGGGTTTCCAAGCTTGGTGGAAAACTTTTGTGTTGTCTAATCGCAAAAGTACTTGGAGATCCAAATAACCAGGTGGGCACTATTATGTACGAAGCACGTACCTGACGTGTAAATGAATTTGGGCCATATATTGTTGCTAGAATAGTGTTGTGGTTTAACCCCAGCTGTCAACTAAGCACGACAAAGCCGCTTGCTCACTCACTCCCCCACCAGCAGGAAGGCGGAAGAGAACTGGAAGGATAAAAAAGAGAACATTTGGGTTGAGATAAGAGCAGTTTAATAATTGAAATATAATAATAATAATTTGTATATTTTTACAATAAATTTGAATGAGAAGGAAAATAAGAGAGTGAAATAAATCCCAACCAAAACAAGTGACGCAAATGAAAATAATTGCTCACTACCAACTGGCTGGTGCCCCGCCAGTCCTCAGTCAGGGGCCTCTTGGTCAACCTTTCCCCTACTTTTGTTGTTGAGCATGGTACCATCTGATACGGAATATCCCTTTGTTCCGTTTGGATCAGTACTGGCTGTGGCCCCTCCTAACTTCTTGTGCACTCTCAGGCTGCTCACTGGTGGGTTTGTGCGACAGACAAAGACCTCAACTCTGTGTAAGCACAGCTCATAGAGTAACTAACTGTATGATCAACAATTTCCAGAACAAATCCAAAACATAGCCCCATGCTGGCTAATATGAAGAAAATTAACCCCAACCTAGCCAAAACCAGCACAAAAAGCAAGCCTAATTTTCACAACTCTTTCTATGAACTCCCACAAAATTAAAAGAAAAAAATTATATAAAAACGAGTGTAATTGTGATTGTGACCATTTTTAAGGCCTCCTGCACAGCAGAAATCACAACACCCCAAACTGCATAGTTGTTCCGATGCTTATAACTTGCTTTCACACGCAACACACTCCTAACAGGACACCTTAAAAATGTGTTCAACAGTGAGATGTGATATTAGACAGTATTTTGCTAATATACATATAGGAAATATAACTGCTACTGTGCAGAAGAGAGTATAAACACTCTCCCTTACATTATTTTTTTCTAATAACAGACCATAAATACTGCCTGGGTTAATTGAGCTGGCTTTCTTACAAAGCTAGAGCTGAAAGTCTTCTGACCTAGGCTACAGTTTTGGAGAACCCTGGATTTCGTCTGGGTACAGACAGACCTCAAAGGGACTAAGGTCTTTGCTAGGAACAGTCCTGCACACTTGAACGCGTGAGATTACAAAAGTAATACGTAGCATCAAACTGAGTTAAAATTTCCACTGCACTCCTAAGATATTTGTAAGAAAACAGCATCAACAACAACAAAACCCTACCCAAAAGAAGTCCTGCAGGGATGACTAAGTTGTATCAGTTTTCTCAGAGGTGCAATGTATACAAATAAAATCAAAATATAAATCATTCCACCCTGTTGTGGGGTTTATGCACAGTTTCTTTTAATAAAATATGCAAATATTTTGCAGTAAATTGATTTCCCAGTTTTAGTTCTCTTATCTCCATATTTATTATTCATGATTCTTCTAGTCCCCTACTTAAGCAGATGAAAAAAAAAAAAGGGGGAAAAAAGCTGTCTAGAGTTCACTTGCTTTTAGGAACTAGTTTTATTATTGTTATTATTAGCACAATTTTATACTCCTAGGAGTGAAAGATAAATGTAGGTATTACTTCTAATCTCAGCCAAAGCTAAGAGGTAGTACAATGACACTCTCTTTAATGCAAATCACAGCAATAAATGACTACATAGCCCAAGTGCTCTACTGCATTACAAATTGTAATGAAAGTTTGAATTGCTGAGCAAAATGACTGTTGTTTAACCTGTGACCAAGCTGGATGGTATCAGTACTGTTGTTAAAGGAGTACACACTATGACTCTAGAGGAAATAAACCTAAATATTTTAGATACCTAAAACTGTTGTTACATACTGTTTCCGAGGTGGGTTTTTTGGGGAAGAAAAAAAAAAAAAAAAAGAAAAGAAAAATATCTGTTTTTCCTACAGGAAAGCAAGCAGCTAAAATTGCTGATCAGTTTTACATTGCATTAGCCAATGTATGCAACTGCTGTTTTCCATCACTATGCTTTTAACAAGTTCTGCAGCAGAGAATCAAGATTGATCAAACCTTGTTGCCCTGTTTTGGTTGCTATTGCTGGAGGTCTCAGTTGGAATAAGAGACAGACAGATGAGGGAGTCACTGAGCATCAGGGCAGCAGAATAGACATAGTTCATCGCATGCCAGGAAAAAGTCAAAGACAAATGCAAGAAAATAATTAAATACTAGGTTTCAGTCCTATATAAAGAAAACCTTATCACACCATAGGTAGTTTAAATATAACTTATTACAAGCATATGCTCTAAGAAAGATCCATTTTTTGCCAGCTTTATACAAATGGAGCTATTTTCAATTTAATTAGGCATAATGATTTCTTCCCATTAAGAACCTCTGTGGATTACAGGTCTCATTTTTAAAAATGTGCCTCTGATTTAGCAGTCCAATTGTCTTTTGAGGGATTTAAAAGTTTTATTCTTTTATGAATAAAGAGCTAAGCCTGCAAATATTCCAATAGGAATTGCAGTTGAGCAACAAACTCTAGAGGAAAAGAAAGTTTTAAAAGATACTCTGGGTTTGTTGGACTGGCTCAAGAATTGAAGTACATTTTCTTTTGAAAGTGCTCTTCCTCACAGGAGTTTAGGTGACTGTAACCATGAATCTTGATCTCTGCAGAAACAACATTTTCATTTAAAGATTCCTCAGAAGAAAAAAATCTCAACAAGACCCTAAGGTGGGCTATCTGTGAGAAGAGGGCTCTTGCAAGGTTTGGCCCAAAGCGCTGAAGATCAAGTCAAAGAAACAGTGTCAGCACAGAATCTGGCCTTAGGTATCAGTGGTGAAAAGAGACTGCATTGCAACTGCATTGGCATTGCAAATCAGATGGGGAAAGAAGGAAAACTTCACAAAAAGAATTCTTTTGAATCATACCATTTCTTCTCTGCCAAGAAATTGATAGGGTTTGTCTCTGCACTTCAGCATCAGCCTTCACCTGGAATAAATCTCCTGCTTTAAATGGAACGGCACCATTAAACTAACTTGATGGCATAGAAAGTCACCCTCCTATCTCCAGAAAAAAGACTTACAGGTTTATTCAAGGGTAGAATAATCCTCTTTGTAGCCTGACAAGAAGTTATTTACTGTAGGCAGGTTTTTTGATGTTTACTTTTTTGACAGGCAAATAAGATTTCTTTTCATCAGAGAACCTGACACATTACCAGAAATTATGACTAGCCAGCTGCTTTTCCCCCACAGTCTTACTCAGAGCTCCTAAGGTTTATCTTCTCTGCAGTGGTGCACACCAGGTCCTAAAGCAGAGGTCAGGCATGGCAGAGGGTCAGGGAGAAGCACGCTCCAGACTACAAGTTTCTTACTGCAGTCAGCTGTTGCTCACTGCTGCTTGGTTATATCCAGTACAGAACTTCTTTATTATTATTTTATTAAGATGTAAATGAAATTTAAAAAACTCTGCAAAAGAAAAGTCTGCTTGAAAAAGTTTGTTCATGTTGCAGAGTATTATCTGTAAGTCCTCCAGCTAGGCTAAAAGCCTATCCCACTGCTCCTTGGGATTTCTAGTGAATTAATAATGTCACTGATGAATATTCAAAAGTAGGCAGCTATTGTGCCTCCAAGCACATAATTAATTATTCATTACACATTTTTATTCACTGAATTAAAATACACAGTGTGCTCTGGGAAATGAAGTGTAGTTCACTGCAGGGGCATGAAATTCTACACTGCCCCTTTAAGGATTATTACTCTGTATTTATAGTTGCCAGGGCAACATAAATGCTGGGCAATTAGATCATGGGTTGTCCCTGAAGACTGATGGGATAATAAGCAGTAGTCAAGTATTAAGTTGACCCAGTAAATGTCCCACATGAATAAACCTGGGCTAAGACCACAGCTGGCATCTTTCAAATAAAACTTTTACTTTAATATAGTTTAAAAGGTGCATTTATCCAGGAATTGAGCATGCATCCACAGTGGGAAGGCTGCGGAAAGGGCTAATACCACTTCCCGGTGGTGATCTGCAGGCTTTGTTCCTCAAGCCAGGCTTTGTGCAAAGTTAGGAACATATTGAGCCTCTCAAAAGCTCAGAAGAAGCGGGGGGAGCCCCACATTTACCTCCTCAAAGCCAATGTTCTGTGTTGGTGGAAGGGTTTTTTTTCCCCCTAATTATTCTGCAAAACTCACCAGCAGGGGAGAAAATCAGTTTTGTTCCAAGCTTTAAAAAAACGGGTATTAAAATTTGTAAAAGATAACAGCTTAACTGGGTGTGCTTTTGCCTTAAAAACAGTTTAACAGAAAAATAGCACCAAGAGAACCCCTGGAAATTATCACTTGTGAAAGAGTTGTGTTACTGAGGGCATTTTTGCTGGAATGAAAGGGACTAGAAAGATTTCCTTAAACTGCATTTCCTTTTATTCAGTTCTGTTACAAATATCAACTTCAAATTGTTGCTGGCTACTGGCCATTTCTTTTTTCTCTAAATTCCATGTAATTTCAGAAATCTATCTTTCGTCTCAAAACTATTTTCAAGTAAAAAAAAGAAAACAAAATAAAACAAACAAAAAAAAAAAACTGTGGAGACAAATACACATCCCCTATTATTCAATTTTTCCCCATTAATACTTGTGATATTATTATTTAACTTATTGCTTTCCACTATCCCCACTGGTGACACAAGGTGATGGTTTTATTGTGCTTTTAGATCACTAATTTTGCAGAGGAAAATGGGAAAACATAGCTTATCTCTGCCTGCAGACACTTGGCTATGCTAGAGCATGAAATAGTTCTCAGTTAGAGATACAGTAATGCTTTCTCCATTTTTGTAATACATGGGAAAAAAATGCAATTCCAAGGAAGTATCCCTCAGTGTAAGAGAAAAAGACACATTTTATCAGTGAGTGTGTGTGTGCATAGATTTATCCAAATATATAGATACAGATTGCATTGCCCCAGACAGTTGAATGCATTTGCTCATTCATTAAAGTTATGTTTATATATAACAAAATAACTAGCTTTGTAGTGAAAATATTTTAAGGAAGAGAGTAAGTGCTTAGACACAATTTTTCTACAATAGTATTATTTGACAAAATGTCCCTAGCTTTCAACAGAGGAAAACTTTCAATTATTTCAGTATAATTTTAGCTGGCAGAGAGGTGTACCTTTCTCCACAAGGACAAAAGGAGGGACACCATCAATTGCTAAGAGGGCAAGCACACCCAGACCACGTGGTCAGATGCTGGCAATGTGGCTTTGAGACAACAAGACTTACATGCTTAAAGTTAAGCATGTGCTTAATTATTTTTATGTGATCCAATGCTGACAATTAAACAGTTTATCAGACTGAAGTCTAACTCTGATTATGGGTATGGGTCACCCTTGTCATGGAGGATGGGAACCAGCATCCTCATGTGCTCCAGAATTTGTTCAGGAGACGGAGCAGAACCATCCCCTGGCACAGTAAAAGAAGCCCTGAGCTGCAGTAGTCAAGGACATTCACCCTGTCAGGGCTCTCCTCCACCACATAATGAAACTGTGGGATAGCAAACCCTAGGATATCACCTCTGCTGCTTTTATTACTTATTGTTGAGTCCTGTGTGTATTTCCCAATGACAAGTCAAGAGGTACATGGGAATATTTCTAGGTACAAAATATATTCATTTTCATACTTATAAATATGGATGTGGTTATATTTTATATGTGTGTATATAGACACTGAAATGAAAAATGTCTAGGGCAAATTAATTCAGTTGCATATATGGATTTGAAATATCAGCAAAATATCATTTCTAGCAATTATTTTTAGCTATAGACAAATGATAGAGGACTGGCTTCAGCAGCTTGTATCTATCTATTAATTACAAGAATGCAAAAATCTGACAAAAAAAAAAAATTGAGATTTCTTCATGGCATTATGAATCCCAGGAAATTCTCCTTCATGTATTGACCGATTCTCCACTTGGACTCAAGAAACCTGACAAAAATCAGCTGCAATGCATGCACCTGCAGCATTCTGGTCTGGTCTATTGTTGCAGGAAGACGCGAAATAATGAGCTGATGGGAAATCTCTGTTTTGTTTAATAGCTAGAAAAATTAGGAACTGTCCTAGTGTGCAAGACCTAGCAAGAAAAACAGCATGATCAAATAGAGATGTTGATTTTGCTGGAAGGAGCACACTATCAAAAGTTCAAAGTAGACTCATGTGGAGATAATCAATCACTATACTATCAACAACACTGGAGGGATGGGATTTCTAAGGCTGTTGCTTCAGCCAGAGAAGTTACTTACAGCGATTTCCCAAAGTTACACCTTAGACTCATGATATGGCAGCTCTCACCCTGAAGCCCCAAAAAGTTCAGCCCAAGACTAGTTTCAAGGGTTGGAACTAGGTGACCTTAAGGCCCTTTCCAACCCTAACTATTCTATGATTCTATGAGTCTAAGACAAGGAGCCATTTTCATCAGTATAACTAGGTCTTCTTGAAGAAAGGACAGGACTTGATGGCAGCACTGTACCCCTGGACACTGAGATCCCTTGGTAACATTCAGCTCAAGACAACTAAAGAGTTTACACAGCACATGAGGAGACTTACAGTGATCTGGGAGTATCAGAATATTTATGTGTGGGAGAGTAAATGCTAACTAAAGGGTCACCCATCTTAGTAGCTTTCCCAGGCAAGGTAATAATAAAATCTCATGATATTATCCAAGTTTTAAATTAAGGGAAAGACACAGAGCCCTTGTGGTGACTTGAGCATCTACCTTACTAGGACCGCGAAAGTGAGACATTTTTTTTTTTTTTTGGTTTAACCATTACTGAACATCCAAAATAGAAGCTTTGCATTTATAGGAACAGGCAGACCTCCAGACTTCTGCGGGAGCTGAAGCAAGGGCCTTAAACAGGTGATTCCTAGAGCTGAGACAAAAGAATTATCTTTGCTGGAAAAGTCAGTGAAAGAAAACATAGAATCATAGAATCATAGAATAGTTAATGTTAAAAAGGACCTTAAGATCATCTAGTTCCAACTCCCTGCCATGGGCAGGGACATCTCATACCAAACCATGTCACCCAAGGCTCTGTCCAACCCGGCCTTGAACACTGCCAGCGATGGAGCATTCACAACTTCCCTGGACAACCCATTCCAGTGCTTCACCACCCTTACACTAAAGAATTTCTTCCTCATATTCAATCTAAACTTCCCCTGTTTAAGTTTGAACCCGTTACCCCTTGTCCTATCACTACAGTTCCTAATAAAGAGTCCATTCCCAGCATCCCTATAGCCCCCCTTCAGATACTGGAAGGCTGCTGTGAGGTCTCCACATGAATGGTTTTGCTTTCGTTAAAAATGTGAAAGTAGCCCCCACTACAGGAAGCTCTGCTGCAATGCTACAGAGCACAGTGACAAAGACATTTGGACAACCACCTGTGTTGCTAAAATCGACTTTAAAATTCCTAATATGATCAACTGCACTGTATTCATCCCTCTATAGAAAAGGTGAAAGGTGAAAGTTGGTGGGATTGCAAACTGCACAGAGTGCATATGAAGGAAATTTTCTGCTATAGGATGGTAAGTCATGATATCAAGCATTCATGGATCCAGGATTCCACATCTCTGACAAGTAATGGCAATGTGAGGCACCCCATTTCCTGCATGCAGAGTCTAGCCAAAGAGTTGTTTAAATACATGTCAAAGTAACTATTTTTCTAGGATCCATTTCAGTCTTCATTTTTAATTGCTTGGAACCAGCAAAGCCTCCATATTGCAAGCTCTCAATGTCTGGACATGACTGCAGTGACTGTTAGCAACAGCTACACAGAAGCACTGCTGCCCCATTTATCCAGCCCATTTCTTCCACTTCTCCCATTCATGCCCATTCCTTGACATTCACACTCTGCATCAGAAAGAAAATTTTCTTTCAAGGCTGATATAGGCTGTCTGCCTTCCTCTTCCCCCAGCAATGCACCTGTATTTATGACAGAGCAAATATTAGTAATCCTAAAAATGTAGCAATCTCATTGAGGGAACAAGGATACATAGAGCAAAACTCCTTAGGATAGCCAGGTTGTCTTTGGTCCCTAGGAAGTGCTGGACACAAATGAAGAGGTCTGTATCAGGGCTAAAAGGACAGTAACAACACTATCAAACATAGTATTCCAATTTCTAGCACTCACTTTTTTTCCTAGAAGAGGAAAATAATTTATATATATATGTACTGAAAGTGCGAAGTCCACACTATGTGGAAGAGTCTGTGTACTGAGGCATCATGTCTTAAAATCAACAGAAGTCATTAGATTTTTAGCCACAAATAGCACACAGAAACCAATGGTACATTTACAGTGGAAGTGTTAACACTGTAGACATGCCTACACCATACTTGTGACTCATGCTTGCTCAGAAGCTCCCCGTCAATGGCACCAGTACCTGAACTAATTAGTTCTCAGTGTCACAGTTCTAACAGAGGTAGAACTTCTGAAAGGTACTGCATTTAAAAACACGGATACAGGAGTATGCCTGGAGATACCAGTATCATGTGCCATTGCACAGCATTGACTTGACTGAAAGGACTACTTCAAGGTCATGGGGAAAATAAGTGACAAAGCGAGAGTGGGAGACAGATTTCCTAAATTCTCATTCTATGTCTATCCTACCTATTCCTCTGTCCCTCCAAGGAGTTCAAGAATTTAACCAGACAGGTTAATGTCAGGTTATGTGCGCACAGATTTGATCCATTGAAGGGATCCTTGACTTAAAAAGAAGGAGTTAACACTGAGAAGATCATATATCACAGTCACAGTGTTATATAAGTTAAAGGAAAAGAGCTTTCAGAGAAGCACGTTTGCCTTCTAGGTCACTCACAGTGCAGCAGCAGGGAGGAGCAGACGGAAAGAATAGGAGAAAAGACTGAAGTTAAAGAAGAGTAAATCGTGCTCCATTAAAACAGGATTACCTAAAATATCATGAAGGGGTATTGACATCCCAGACAACCCAGGTTAGTCAGCCTAGCTCTTATAGTTGATGAGGAGAACCTGATGAAATTTTGTACTGAAGGAGTCTGTTATGTGACTTAATAGATGCAGCTATGTAGACTCTTATGGCTAAATTCATAGAGATAAATGTGTGCATGTATCTTTATACTTATATTGAGAGAACAAGAAAAGACATTTTTAATCATCTGTTTCAAGCAATTTATCTATACCAGGTGCTAGCAAAATTAAGGGAGAGAGAGAAAAAGAATAGGAAAAGGAACTTGTCTCTGGTGCAACTCCCAAGCCTCAATTACAATACACAGATAAATAAGGAGGCAGGCAGACAGGTAGGCAGAAGGGCACAGATAAAAGGGCATGTATGTTCAAAGGAAACATAATTACCTGCTATTCCCTTGCTCTATGGAAAAGAGTTCAGATTTTCAATACTGACAGAAGCTAAAAATTGATCCATAGAAAAATGTTCACTTCACTAGAGGCTGCAAAAGAGCCTCAGCAACAGACGCAGAGGAAAGTTGTTCTGAATTCCTTCAGGCAGGTTGGAAGGCAGGTCTGACTTGAATAACGCAAGAGGCCTTTGAGGCATACAGATGCCCTCCTTTCTGAAAAGTTTTTCTTGGAAAGCAAACCTCCTCCTCTCAGCTCATGCTTGGCAGAAAGGATTGCAGTCCAGGCTTGCTGTGCAAATTATTTCATTCCAGTTTCAGTGGAGACAGCTCAACAAAAGTTAATAGCCTCTTTCCTTCTTACAGCTTTTTATATCAAACACAAATAATCATCCAATCTATCCCTTCCCTCTTTCAGTTCATCTTAGTCTCTTTCCTGTCCATTCTAGCTAAATTCTCTTCTCCTCTGACTTCAGACAAACTCAGCCTGGGAAAATGCAATATTTATTCCTTTCCAAGCCCTATCCCCTTGTAACACAAAGGATTCAGACACATCTGGAGGTGAATGGATTACATACTTTCATCTCTACAGCGTAAGATGTGATATTAATCCCCCTATCCCGCTCCCCCAAATCTCTCTGTGGGGCAAGGAATAGTTCTTTCTCCATGTTTCAACAACCAGCAAGATGAAATCATGAGAAAGCCTTTGGTCATATGCATACTTAGCACTCAAACTAACATGATTTTGAAAACTCCATTGGCTGGACTGCAGGATCTCAGATCCTCCAGTTGGATGGAGCATGCAGCCGGCAGGGCTCTGCTGGTCCTGAATGTGCTCTTCTTGCTGCTCTTCCTCTGCTCCAGCTCAGCACCAAACTTCTCCTACTAGTTTTCTATGAACAAGGACAACTTCTATAAGGCAGTATTAAAGGTTCTTCTCTGCCATCATCTTCAGTCATGTCCATATTTTCTTTAGAGCAATAATTAAAACAACATATTCACCAGCTGGGTTATTTTTTTTCCCTAGATTTAATCAGTTCAGGCTCTGATTTACATATTAAAAGCACTAATTAGCCCCTCAGAGTGTCTGAGCACGGATAGTGCAATAACTGGTCATGTAGTCACTAGAGAACACTCCCTAGTGCTTTTGGTAAGATCTCATTTATACAGCCTCAGTCTCTGGATGGCAGGAATGGCCATGTGTAGAGGATTGTCTGCTTTGTTTCATAGCATTGAGGGACTGTAGAGCTGGATTGCTTCACTCTTGCATTTTTTCTTTTCTTTGATGTGTTGTGTTTGATCTGTCTTGTCTGTCAGATTTTTCCCCTCCCCCATTCCCCATTGCATCATGTGCAAGAGCCTGCAAGAGGATGGACTGCCTTTGGCCAGTGCTGGTGCTGCAAATTCCAGTCCAAAGTCACAATGACTTTTTCTCTGAGCTTTGGTGGAGAATTCAAGTAAACAAGAACTGCACACTCAAAAAAAAAAACTAAATAACCCTCTGAGCCATTCTTCTGGCTAAGGATATTAGAAGGAATTGTTTCGTTTCCTTTGCATGTTTCAAAGTCACCTACAAAATGGCTCATTGGTCAGGAAGCAACGTTGTGTAGCCCCAGGTGAGAAGCCTGAGTCTAAATCCCAACTGAGATTGCTTCCAAAGTTGCAAGAAGCTGCAAAGCCTCCAGGATGGGAAGAAAGTCTCTCTAAACCCAACTAACAGGGTTTTGATACTCAGCTTCTTCCTGGAAATGTGTAAAAGCAAGTCAAACACCCCTTCTCCATCAATCACTGTGACTAGTCCCTAATTCTAGATGATGGAGAAGGTCCCATTACTCTAGAAAATGTACAGGGCTTTTTACGTCACATGCAATGCGACTATACAACTGTGATGCTTTTTCCATGGGCAACAGGAGCTGCTATCATCATATGGCATTAAGCTGCATTGCCTCATGGCACCAGGCTTTGTTCGCTAGCTGGCTAAAGAAAACTAGCCTTAATGTTGTGATTAGCCCCTGAAATGGTTAAGTCTATGACTGGGACTCCTGGACACTAGCGTAATGCAAGTACTCAGCACAGCAGTATTACAAGCCTGGGAAAGGTAGCATTTAGGTAGATAAAAACAAACATGAATAGAAGAGAGAAGGAAAAAGTAGTATTTCTTGAAGTTGCTGTCCCAAGTGAAACTTAGCATTGTGGTTTGAAGAATGATTTTTCATGCAGCGTTTTTCTTTGCCTAAAGGACCCCTAAAGCCTATGAGGAGCTGCAATACCATAGAGGAAAGAGGCAGATGGTATCTACATAAGCAGCAGAGGTTTTGACCAATACAGGGGAAATTATCTTGGCTTTGTCACCATCTTTGTTAGAATCATAGAATAGTTAAGGTTCGAAAGGACTTTAAGACCATCTAGTTCCAACTTCCCTGATGTGGGCAGGGACAGCTCATACTAAACCATGCCACCCAAGGCTCTGTCCAACCCAGCCTTGAACACCGACAGCAATGGAGCATTCACAACTTCCCTGAGCAACGCATTCCAGTGCCTCACCATCCTAACAGTAAAAAACTTCCTCCTTACATCCAAACTTACCCTGTTTAAGTTTGAACCCATTACCCCTTGTCGTATCACTACAGTCCCTAATGAAGAGTCCCTCCCCAGCATCCCTATAGGCCCCTTCAGATATTGGAAGAATGCTGAGGTCTCCACGCAGCCTTCTCTTCTCCAGGCTGAACAGCCCCAACTTTCTCAGCCTGTCATCATACAGGAGGTGCTCTAGTCCCCTGATCATCCTCATGGCCCACCTGGACTTGTTCCAACAGTTCCATGTCCTTTTTATGTTGAGGACACCAGAACTGCACACAATACTTCAAGTGAGGTCTCACGAGAGCAGAGTAGAGGGGCAGGATCACCTCCCTCAACCTGCTGGTCACACTCCTTTTGATGCAGCCCAGCATATGGTTGGCTTTCTGGGCTGCCAGAACACACTGTAGCAGGCTCATGTTAAGTTTCTCATCGACCAACACTCACAAGTCGTTCTCCTCAGGGCTGCTCTGAATCTCTTCTCTGCCCAACCTGTGGCTCTGCCTGGGATTGCTCCCACCCAGATGTAGGACCTTGCACTTGTCATGGTTAAACTTCATCAGATTGGCATCAGCTCACCTCACAAGTGTATCAAGGTCCCCCTGGATGGTATTAGCTATAACCTTCATAACAACACTATACTTTTCCAAGAGTCCAATTTCAGAATAGGTCTCTTAAAAAACCTAAATTCTAGTGTTACCGGGAGCCAAATCTGTAAGAGAGCCCAAGAAATTGCAAACTATAGCTTCTAGCTGTTGATTTCAATTTGAGTTAAAGAGAAGAAACCATATAGGATGATGTAGGACTGGTGATGCAACTGTCTAAACCACCCTCAGCTTCCAACAGAGGCCAACAGAGGCAAATAACTGACATATTTACAGACTTTGTGCAAAGGAAATAAGTCATAAAATATATTTGATTTAAGCTATAGACTCCCTCAGGATATCAGAACAGACCCTCTGTCTGCTGAGGGAGCTGTTTGACTAATGCCAGCTCTTGTGAGATGCTCTCCAACCTTTAAATGTGTCAAGAATGCTCAGCAGACATACTATTCTGATTAGTGCCTTTGAAATCACAACTGAAGCTTGATATAAATGCCATCATCCACAGCATGTGTCTCTGATTTCAATTGAAGGTCTCAGTCACAGCTGGCCACATGCCACAAAGAGGAAGGGAATGACTTCTTAGGAACTCCTCCTTCAAGACATGGCACATCTTGTCTTGAGTAGATGACAGCTGATGAAGGTTTTCCAAGAAAAACCTGCAGGTTTGCTGTCAAGTTTTCATAGAACAGTATCACAGAGACCTCCAGAGCAGAGAAGACCTTCAGTTCTCAAAGACCATGATTTCTTATAGAAATTTCCTTATAGAGAGTGTGTTTCACAAGTTGTTTGTCAATGCCTGTGATAATCCAGGCAGCTAATTTACCCCAAGCTTCACAATAACTGAAGCCATATGTTTTGCTTTGATACAGATTCTATCAAAATGAAAGATTTGGCAGGAAACATAATTGTAGCCAGTATGTACTGTTAACTAAAGAACAGTAAAAAGTTAGAGGTTTTAGTATGTGTATTCAGTTTGGGTTGATCTGACACAGAAGTAGGTATTGGTCGGTTCTATATAGCTCATGTTATTATTCCGGACACAAAATCTCCAGGAAATAAAACACCTTTGTGCTTCCCTGATGCATGTGCCTTAGAAGCACATGCTCTCATGCTTCCTCTTTCCCCTCTTCCTCTTGTGTCTTTATCACCTTTGGCTTTCAAATAAGACATGTCTTTCATTCCTAGCCCACTCAAATAACTTCTCCACTTCTTTCCTGTTCTGTAAACCTTTCTCCTGTCACTGCCAATGTCTTCTATTCTTCTCTCAGACTTCAAGATGGAATATATAGACTTCCTCTTGTTCCTGTATTTCAAGACTCTGCAATCTCAGCACCATTTGCAGTATCCAGTCACCTCTAGTAAGACTCAGTGGTTTATGCCCAGACTTTTTTTGCAGTCACCATAGAGCTGAATTTTAGGAGAAAACTGACTAACAGCTCAACAGAAAATCATGTTCTATTCCTCAATGCCAATGTATCACAGAAAGCTCTCCTTGCATGCTGGGTCACCAAGTCATCATTCTCAGGGTACTATTACCTGTAAGCACATTAGGACTGTGCAACTTTGAGAGGGGTGGGGGATGGAGGCTCATTAAAACCTTGTGTGATGCCCAGTACAAAAATAACAATCATCAAGCTTCATTTCATAGAATCACAGAATAGTTAGAGTTGTAAAGGACCTTAAGATCATCTAGTTCCAGCCCCCCTGCCATGGGCAGGGACACCTTCATAGCCATCCCTTCAGTCTCCCTATAATGGCAAAGCAAAACTCAGTCGCCATCTGCAAAGCCACACAAATTCTTGCCTTAAAGCCATAAAATAATGGAAATTCTCAGCTGACTCATGAACTGCATCAATCACACTCACTGCAAGTATCTACATCAGCCACTAGTGTCTTGATGGAGCTGGCCTGACTGTGAAGTTTGTGATCAGATAAGATCAGCTGAGCAGCCTGTGATGTCATCTGTGCTGGGAATATTCATCCCAACAAATCATCTCTATGGTATCACAGCCTGCTCTAGATCTCTAGAAATATTTCACCCTGAAGTTTTCTCTTTGCTATGTGTATGCAAGTCCATGTGCATTCACAGTTGGTGTAACTAAGACCTTAACGCCCATCACCTGTTTGCATCCTCATCCTGAAGAATGCAAGGCTTTCCTTCAACTGCCTCCTACACTGTTGCACACAATATACGTGTAAGTATCTTAAAATACAACTCAGGCTTAACCATTACCACTGCTAATTGCTGGTTAAGACAAAGCCTTGTTCTGCTGACCAAGACATCTTTTCCTCCATGATGTGCAGGCTCATTTCTGCAGTCTGGATTGTACTCATCAGCGATCCAGCAGAGCAGCTCATACCAATCAGGCCGAAGTCCACAGTGCCACGTTTTGATAACAGAAGATATTGCTGAAAATAATTGGGGCTGGCAGTACTCAATTGATTTCCAAAACCAGTCCATTAGTTCCAAGGCTCACTGAGTGTTTGGTTGCTCTGTAAACCAGCCACATGCCCAGCTATTGTGCCCAATTAATCTGGAATGAGTTTGATTTAACAAGGTATATTTGCAACAAGCTGCTTCTGTTAAAAAACAAAAAAATAATATATTTTTTTTTTATCCTAGTTACACATTTTTCTCTTTTTTCCCCCCTTTCTTTCATCAGCTCTGTGGCTGCCAGTGCCCACAGGTATTCCTTAGGGATGTGGCAGGAAACAACAGAACAACTGGCTTCTTGACAAGGGAGAGGCGGCCTGCCAACTGCTACCCATTGACTGGAGTGTGTTCTTGGCTCTGGGAGGCAAGGACTGCCGCAATATGCTCTCCCTGGAGAAATCCATCCTCAGGAATCATGACTACTGGGGAAATGTTCTCAGATCTCACTGCACTTCTGTAGCATTGAAGTTGAATATCAGCGGAACCAGGTAAAAATATGCATTTCAATTGTGGAACATAATAATGATGCACTTCTTCCCAACACTATCTCTGCCATTTTTTGAGTTGTTTTTCTCTGCATTGAACCCTCATCACTAGTAACCACACAGATAAGACAGATCCAGGCTTCAGAAGAATGTTGTCATCTGTCTGGGTTTAAGACATACTCTCTTTGGAGGAGTAAAGATTCTTCATTCAAACAAGTTTGCAGACATTCAGAAATGTAACTATTTTACTGTTGCTTTGTTGGCTGCTTCCTTCTCACAAGTTCAGTCCTTAAAACCTATAAACCAATTCTGTTAACATTACAAATTAACACAAACTCATGATACGCAACAAGACACATAATCTCTAACTTGAAAAGCAGAATTTATATTGTTAGAGCTGTCTGATTTAGTCTAGTGACCACAGTCACTAGGCTATGTGTAAGACAGCCTGATGTAACTCCAAGATCACTTCATTAAAAGCAGAGAAATCAGGCTAGTTACTAACTTAATTCTTTCTCTAAGAGCAGCTTATGTTTACAGTGATCCCTAATAGCCTTCAACATTGGAAGAAACAGAATTTACCTACACGAATGGGTCTGCAGAACACCTGAACACAAACACTGGGAAGCATTTCTGCATCCCAAGTATGCTATGTTTCAGCAGAAGGTATGCTCAGGTTTCATTGATGGCCTCTATGACCTTGAGAATAAAATAGAAGAAACTAGGTTTAGCTCCTCACTCAGGGGGACCCTATATTCAGTCTCTATTTTTCCCCAGCCTACTTCACTTTGCACTGTTAGATACAAGTATTGGTCAGAAAATGAGAAAATATCACATTAGTGAGAGCCTAAAAGAATTAAATGACTTAATGTGTTACGCCTCATGAGATATCAGCAACTTTTAATCAGCATGTAAAATATGTCTTGGCACTAGCTGACTAGTTTGAGAGGAAGGAAGCTGGATTTAAATACAACTGTTCAAGTTCAGCCAGCCCAACATGAACTTCTGAGCAGTGTTATCAACCCTTTCCCATTCAATGCTCAAAGACTATCGCTAGATTGTCTACTTCCAAACCCTACTTTGCCTACACTGAACAGCCCCCCGTTTTCCTTCCTGCAGACAAAGTCTGGAGCAGGGAATTTGCTTCCACTTTTTGGCTTATACCATACTCAAAGGAAACAGAGCACATACAACCTCCGAGCAGGCACCAAAAGTCCCCTTCTCTCTGCAGCATGGGACTGGAGCAGGATGGGTCTGGCTTTTGCATGATTTCCAGACCGAATTTTCCTTGTGAGGGAGGGGGATGACAGTGCTGGCACAGAGTTATCCTCTTGGAGCATTTTGCCCTTTCACAAAGCCCTCCCCAAGCTGTGCATGATCCAGCCCTCCAGGACAGCTCACATTTCTGACCAGATTGTGCACAAGGTTCCAGCAGCCGCCTGCAAAGTCACTCCAGCAATTAAGTGTTGGTAGTTGGTTTTTTTTTTACCATTTTTTTTTTAATCCGAAGGATATGGCCCACTGTGCGGGGTATTGCAGCCACCCTCCCTGTCAGGCCGTTTCACAGTAGTATTGTGGCGCCATGGAGAGGAGCTAATTGGATTTGTTGTCACCTCCCGAAGCTGCCAGGAGCTCACGTCTGCTCTGGTTACAGATGAAGACATCACAGTGACAGGCTTAGAGATGGCTCAGCTGGCATCCTAGGGCCACTAATAGAGCCATGTTGATTTAATGTCCGAGTGGAGAGGTGCAGACAAGCTGTTCAAGTTTTCTATTCCAAACAAAGCAGAGATCTGTTATCAGTTGTCTGTGGATCAGTAAATAAACTTCCATGTGGCTCTCACAGCACCTAACCATCTCTACAGAAGAATGACAAAGTATTTTAACATTGAGATGGTACTTTTAAATGAGAGCACTGTCTCTATGGTTTATATTGCCCTCAGGGAAATCAGCTAATTCCTTCATACATAAATTTTACTTAACTATGTAATTATGGATGAATCCTATTAGTCTTTAAATTGCTCACTAGTTAAAAGGTGTGTGTGTGTTTTCTACATCTCTTTTTTGTGGAATGTACAGATCATCTGCACTTAGGAAGATTAAAAGCCTATTTGGGGATTTTTTGTTTGTTTGTTTGTTTTTTCTGCTTCTCTTTTATGTGAAAGCATAAAATTTATTTGAAGACTAGAGCACTGGGTTTTTGCCTTTTCTGTATAGTGCTTTCTACTCAGAGCATGAAACTGGGCTCAGGCAGTGTTTCCTTCATTCTTAGTGCTCTCAAAATCTCTGTCAGCACTCACCCTGACCCCTGGCCGTGCCCACGTGATATTATTCACCTCTCCCTTGTGCTCCATGTTAAATGATCACTCATACCAGTGTGATGGGAGTGTGAGAGACAGCTCAGACAGGACAGTGTCCTTTCATAACCATTTTCACAGCTGAGCCAAGGCTGAAGTACAGCTCTGAGTCACATTTTCAAGGTCTTGGCATGCAATGCCACATCAGACTTTCTTTCAGCAGCATTCAGGTCCCACTTACACACTTCAGGCTTAGGTTTCTGAGAGCAGTGGGAGTCATCCTGCTCTTCCCACAGCCATGTTTGCAGCCAGAGTTTTAAAGGAGCTCAGCACCTCCCATCTTAGTACCAAATGAGACCTTTCTCTTGATGACTCAGGGCAAATGGAGCACTTTGAATAATCCAATCATGCCTAAATCTACAGGCATTTATGAAACAGGTCTGTGGATATTAATAGCTCTGGTACATCCACTCGCTCTTTTCCTTCAGAAACCCCAAATTCAGTCACATCCTGAACCTCTGAAAGGCAAGAGCACAGTCTGGAGAGCTTCCACAATGCCATCAAGGAAGTACACTGAGGCTCTGCCACCTGCCACCACCATCATCTCCAGCCAAGGAAAGCAGTGACTCACCATTTTGTCTGACACCTTTGGATAAGAGGGCAATTCAGGCTGGCAAGGACCTCAGGATGTCTCTAGCCCAATCCTATGCTCAAAGCAAGGTCAGCCTTGAGCTCAGCCCAGGTTGCTCAGACCCAGGTTGGGCCTTGAAAATTTCCAGGGTAGTGCTGTGTCTGTCCGTAGCCAGCACTGAGGACAGCCCAGTGGGAAAGCAGCCTGATCCCTGAAGAGCTCAGGCAGTCCCAGGGATATGGCCTGGGTTGCTCTAGTTACCGGGTGGAGCTGCTCCTCCTTGCCCCCCAGGTTAGGGGTTGTTCCCTTTTCTGTCACCCTGCATGCTTGGTGCCCTGAGAAGCACTATGGAGAAAAAGCAAAGGGAGGGAAGGTGGCAGCTATGGAGGAAAGATGCTTCTGTTACCAAAATGGCCTTTCTTCAGTCTGTCACTTATTGACACAGGTACCCAAGAACTCATGGCACCTGAACAGCCTGAGATCATTATTTAGGAACCTGGACAAAGGGCAACAGTATCCTCTCTGCTCTATCAATACCCAGTGTAAGCCAGAAGCATAGCTGAAGACAGCCATTACACAACTAACCGGCAGCAAGCCTCTGAACAGAAACAAACCAGGAGAGAAACAAGGACCCCTCCATTAATACCTAACTATATCATTTCTCATCCATAGACTGCAGGATTTTATAAATGACAGTGTTGTTATCCCTGTTTTCCAGGCAGAATAGAAATGTGTTGTGACTTGCCGGGACAAGTCCTTCATCAGCCCAGCAGGAAAGTCAGGAGCCTGTGTATTGGAGCACCAGCATCGTGCTCAAACCACTGAAATCCACTTCTTCCTCCTCAAAGAGTTATTTCCTGGCTGTCCTTACCTGAGGCATGGTCAAGGCCTGTGCGCTCCACACAGCACCTCAAAAAAGCCTCAAACAAGCAAACTAAACCAGAATAATCAGACTGAACATGCCCCCTAAGGGCTCTGCTGGGCTTCTGCTGGACCTAGGGCAGCTGACCTGAAAGGGAAGCACAACTGACAGTCCTTCGTCACTCATCACTTTCAATAGCAGCTGTGCCCAGCCATGCGTGGCTATCCAGCGGGACATCAAGATGTGTCTCAACCAGCAAAGCTCCATGTTGACCTTGATTGGCCCCACTGCTCAGTGGCATGGCCGGGGGTGTAGCACCTGCAGTGCTCCACACCCCCAAGGAGGACATCCCAGTCCCTGCCCAGGAGTGGGGAATGCAATCCCACAGGCAAGCGTGGGGGTAGGATTGTCCACATAACCCTCAGTGAGGATGAAAATGAAGCTGCTGTATTTGGAGCTGCCCGGATCACTCTCCACAGAGCCCAGGCGAATTGCAGAGCCAGCGTGTTGTGGAGGGACTGTGCTCTGAGAAGTAAACACTGGGGAGCTAAATGGTCACCAGAGGAGGGCAAGCACCTCTTGGCAGTGAGGATTTACCTCTTTGTGGAGAGAGCTGGGCAATTTCATCCCTAATAGACATGAAGAGATAATGGAGGGAGAGGCCCACTTGGAAGGCCATTTACAGCTGACCTCAAAACATGGTTGTCCCCTGCATTTTGTCCTCTGAGGTGCAGATGGAGCCTCTACATAATACAGCGAAAACAAAGAAAAGCCTTTGAGAAAATGCCTGCGAGCCCAAGCGAGAAGCCATTGCGAGAATAGTCCAAAGACAAAAGCCACAATGGATTTTAGTGGCTTCCAAAGTCAGCTGTTGTCCTTTCTCAGAATGTGGATTGGGATTTTCTTAGGTAATGCACAACAGGACACTAAACAGTTGAGTGATGAGGACAGAACAAGACTGGACTGAATCCTCCTCACCCACAGGTGAACCTATGGAAAGTCACCTTCTTCTCCAAGCTGATCTCTCACACCTCCAAGCTGCCTTTTTCCAGTGGGGTTACAGGCATTTTTTTTCTTGCCAGGCAATAGATTTTCTTCCATAACACATCTTCATTTTTCTGGCACAGCAGGAACTGTATTTGGAGCAATGGTCCAAAGAAAGGACACCACTTCTCAATCCTTTTTTCCCACAGATTTTTCTAAAGGTAACCTGGTTACCACTATCAGTAATCTCCACTGACAGTTACACTCTGGAACTTGGACAGATTTTCCCTCTCTTCTCTCTAGGCTCCAATTCTAGCTCCTTTTGATAATCTTCCCCAAAGCTGTTAGGACAAGTGTTTCCAGTTTCATCTACATTCCCTCATATTAAATGAGCTATTTTGCGTGTTGTAGAGTCACTAAGTAGATTAAACAAAGCCACCCAGCTGAAGATACTGTGCAGGACTCCAGATTTCTCAGGCTAACCATTTCTGGAAAATAACTCAAAAGGATTTGGACTGAGATCTGGATTAACTGAATTAAGATAATTCGGCCTCCCAAGAGCTGGCTGGGATGTTTCCTTTTCAAGTATAGGAAAAGAGAGTGTTAGAAAATGTAAGAAAACTAACTTCACAGAGGGAAACTGACTTTACACAGAGGGAAAGGCAACAGATAGAGGATAGCTTCTACTTGCTCCTCTCTACACCAACTTTGGACTTAGCTAAGAGGACAGTTAACAGGATTAACCTCGGCTAAGAGGGCAGTACACTCAACAGTGCTAAGAGCAGACTTCAAATTCCCACATTTCTAATGGCCAGGAGCAGTGCTAAGAAAAGCACAATTAGTCTCAAGAGGTTCAGGTCTCCTGTTACACTAGTGTACTTGCTGCAACCACCTTTTCCAGGGCTGCAGTATACATCCCAGGTTTGTTAGCTGTAGCTTTTTTTGGGGGTCTGATCCCATACTTCCAGTGTCACCTTACTAATTCACCTGGCTGTGTTCAACCAGTCTCTGTCTTGGCAAAATGACTAGCACAGTCCCTCACTACAACACACTTTGTTTTCCTTTTGCTTGTTTCTGCAAAACCCTGTATATGTTGACAGGGAGGAGCTAGTATCTACACAGTAGCTGTTTGTATGTGTGTTTTGGCACAGACTGTCCTGGATATGTCTGGAATTTGGGTTAAAGTTAGGTAACCAGAAGCCAACTTTATCTGTGAAAAGGGAGAAAGCAGAGCGTGAGGAACAGTATCTGATCAAACAAAATCATCTAGTCATATTCCTTGAGCTACAGGATAACGCTTACAAACAATGCTAAGGAAGTTGAACTCAGCTCATTTTCCGCTTCCAACCTTTCATTCTGTTAATAATGTAGTGAAACAAAAGACCATGTGGCCCTTTTTTCTTAGCTACACTGAATATTTCATGCTTTTCTAGAGGAATTTGTTATAAAGTAATTCAATTGGACTTTATTTCAAGTGGTGGCTGGTTCCAGAGCTCTACTACATAATTCTGCGCTCCTGGCTGTCTCACTTACCTGGGGCTTTATTTCTCAGGGCTCCTCACCCTAGATTCCTCTTTCTTACTACCACAAAGGACAGCATCCTTCACCAAGACTAGAACAAATCTAAAAAGAGGTCGCTTCTTTTCCACACAGGTAATTCAAACAAGTGGGTTGAGATTTAATGACAGCAATAAACAAGTATATTTAATGTACTTAACTCCTTCAAGTTTACTCTAGAGCTAGAAGCAATAAGGAAGCTGCTTCTCATCAATAAAACAGTTCACTTTCACCTCACCAGAATACTTTTTTCTCAGGTTTAACAGTAGCAAAATGTATTCATTTGCATAAGGTCCCAGTTGATCCTGTAGCCACTGGCTCATCACTAGCAGGCTGCCTGTCCAGACTAGTCATACCTACCTGCAAATAGACATAAATGTAGTAACCAAAAGCCTGCTCTAGTGGTCAGCATTCAAAGTGGGCAAGAAGCAGGCTAGGACAGCTAATACAAATATATCACTAAACATAAGTCTTGAATCCTGAAGTCTTGAATAAAAACAACTAGTAAGATAAGAATCATGGAAAAGAAATAGAAGGGTCTAAAAGCAGTGGCAGAGTGCAGCATTGCATTACCTGCCCCATTACATTGTCCAAATGTAGATTGGTAGGGTTTTTTACAATAACAAATGACATAAAAATTGCACCTTCAGCCAAGGATCCCAAACCATGTTCAGTAAACCGATGTCTAATTTTGATAAATATTATTCTCCCGTCCATTGAATATCTGCAACCTTGAAACAAGGCAAATGAATATGATACACATTCATTTCACAGAAGACAAGGAATACTACATGCAGTTAGGGAAGCAGGAGAAATTGGTGGCTAGTAGGAGGACTGCAAATGCTTCCATTCTTACAAGAATACCATATCAGCGTTGAAGACACTGGCTATGCCTCACACAGAAGCCAGCCAGAGAGTCCCTTCTGTGATGGCGGAGATTTAGCAGCTTATGGGCGAGAAGAATGACCTAGTTAAGCACCGAAAGAGCATGTATTTTCCTTGGGAGCCTCCTGCCTCGCTACAGGGATGTGACCAGGTCACAGCCTAAGGCACTGACACAGCACCAGCCAATTCCAGCTCAGATTTCCTGTACTGCAAATACTTTAGCTTCTCATTCTTGATTATACTCTTTAGCCTATAGAATCATAGAATCATAGAATAGTTAGGGTTGCAAAGGACTTTAAGATCATCTAGTTCCAACTCCTCTGCCATGGGCAGGGACACCTCACACTAAACCATGCCACCCAAGGCTATGTCCAACCCAGCCTTGAACACTGACAGCAATGGAGCATTCACAACTTCCCTGAGCAACGCATTCCAGTGCCTCACCACCCTCACAGTAAACTTCCTCCTTACATCCAAACTTCCCCTGTTTAAGTTTGAACCCATTACCCCTTGTCCTATCACTACAGTCCCTAATGAAGAGTCCCTCCCCAG